>CABHPQ010136202.1:0-18492 GCA_902168405.1 Peromyscus aztecus
TGCCTCAGTAGGTGTGTGTGTAGATTGATAGATGAGGTAGGTAAGTAGACAGATGGTAAGTGGGTAGGTGGATGGACGGATGAGGTAGGTATGTTGACAGATACAAGTGGACCAGTGCATTCACACACAGATGGAACTTCAAAGAACCCATCAGCTCTGACACCCTCTTCATCGCCAAGCTTTTGCCGAGTCTCCAAAAACAAGTATGGTGGTATGTCCCTGAACACCTGTGTACCAGGCTTGGACTATCTTCGACTCCGTGGTAACCAAGGAGACAGGTACTGCGGTCCAGTTACAGGTGAAGACATGAGGCTCAGAAGCTTCCCACTGCTCTGTGCCCTTGGCTAGCAGAGCAGACTTGGATCACACTTCAGGCCCATCTCCCTCCTAGCCTGCTTGCCCCAATACCCCCTAGGGAGCAGGCAAAGAGTGTCCCTGGGACCTGCTTTTCCCCTCCGGAGTCAATGAAGAACGCGGCACCTATTCCCAGCACCAAGTGGCCACCATGGAAAGCAGAGTGGGCCAGGCAGTGTGTGACAAAGGTGAGATCTCTTTCAGTGCCAGGCGACACTCTTGAGTCCCAGTACAGGCCTTCCCAAGCGGCTTCTGGCAGAGGGCAAGTCGGCCTGGCTGTGCTGCAGCCAGAAGGAGCGTCTGTCTACGAAGTTCCCTCGCAGCCAGGGTGGCAGCAGAGAGGAGCCCGGACAACCCAGATCCCCAGAAACACCAGGCAAAGTGAGTGCCTGGAGGGTGACTTGGAGGAGAATCCCCAGGAACCCCAGAGGGAGTTCACAGCCCACCTTGGGCCCCATGGCCCCAGGTTTGCTCTGGTGGCTCTCTGCCCTGTGCCTGGTGATAACCTTCCCACGGGGCTGGCTCCAGGCAATGCTGCCCAACTTCCTCTGCAGAGGCTGCCAAGTTCTAGCTCATTGTTGCATTGTCCGCGAGGTGAGAAAAACAGCCCGGAGCCTGCAGGGACTGTTCCCAAGTTCAGCTTCCTGGCCCAATCTCCAGGAAAAACAGCTAAGAGCGGCCGGGAAAGCTCTGCTCTCTCGCGCTCTCTCTCTCTCATATTCTCCCTCTCTCCCTCTCACTTCCAGTAAAAAAGGAAGCCATCCAGTCCCTGTCCCTGCCAGCTACTGGTGCGTGGGGTAAACAGTTGTCCATCTCCCATGGGGCTTTCAAGACTGGCAATGAGAAGTGGGGAGGGAGGGGTGCTGTCGGGAAGGGAGGTCCACTTTCCCTTCTTATTCAAGCACCTTAGGCTCGGTCTACTCTTCCTTAGGGACAGACCTCTTGCCTCCAGGATATCAGTACTGCATGGTTCCTTAGTGCTTAGCACTTCACCAGAAGCCACCAGCAATGTGCCCCACATAGGACAACCACAATGTAGGTGCTTAGAAGCTGGCCTCCTCACAAAGGTGTTGACGAGAGGTGGGTAAGAGAGAGAAACAAGATTATCAGGCCTCTGCTGTCGCTGGGGCCTCTAACACACGCTTAAGGAGCTCACACTAAAATCACAAAGTGCCCAGGGGCACTGACTGGCTGCCATGCTGGGCCCTGGTGCCCAGTCCACCGCTCCTGCAGGGGCATTGATTGCACCATGGCACCTAAGGGGATGTGTGGGAAGGTTTACTCAGCCTTCCCGGAACCCCCAGCGCAGGTCCCAAGGGCCGGACTTCCAGGAAGGCAGACTATTGATCTAAGAAAGCAAGAATGGGAAAGGCGGCCCCTAGGAGGACACTACGATCGGAGGAGGAATTCAGGAGGGTGATAGAGAGGAAGAGAGAGATGCTCTGAGGCTGAGGAGACATTAGAAGGAAAAAAAAAACCAAAACAGCAAAAGCTGGAGAGGGAGGAAGGGATGAGAAAAGCAGAGAGAAAGGCAGAGAAGGAAACAGAAGGGAGACAAGGGTGCAGAGACAGACAGACAGACATAGAGACAGAAGAGGATGATGGGAGGAGGGAGATGGAGGGCTAGACAGCATAGACACAGCCGAGGCCCTCAGTGTGGCTGAGCACTGCAAAAGAACATTTCCCAGCCAATAACATTAATTAAACCCAAGCTCACGCCATCACAGGGGCTGGTGGCTGCAGTGCCCATGCTCAGCTCAAAACGCTCCAGGGGCGGCTGCCCTCCTGCCACAGGCCCTTGGCACTTCCACTGGACCACGGACCCTTCAGCCTACCTGGCTGTTTCCCAGGTCCCTTTCCCACCCCGGGGCAAGGAAGACCTATCCCCAGTCACCCGTGGCTGCTCTTGGTGACACCTGGGCTCTGGGTTGTAACACAGTTATGTCACTCAAGAATGAAGACAAAGCCAGGGCCCTGACACCCATCACACACAACGTGTGGACCAGAATGCCCAGCAGAGGCCCTAACCAGCACTCCGTCAGCATCCTAGGGATGGCAGGGACAGGCGGCCAATCGAGTCGCCTCCCTTGGCCTGATGGAGGTGCAAGCAGGAGAGAGACCCATGGGTGGACAGGGAGCAGGACTACACCCACCTAGCTCTCCGAAGGGAGATGGCGCTGCTTCCCTGAGTTGGGCTCCGGACTGCAGCAGGAGCTGCTGCTGCGGCCTCCCCTCCTCTCTTCTCCTTCTCTCCTCCTCTGCTGCTCCTGCCTCTGACTGAGCAGCCACCAAGCAGGGGCGGCAAAGCGTGGAGGACGCTGGGGCAGCCTGGTTTGTCAGCCCACAGGGGGAGCTCTGACACGTCACTCTCTCGGCCCACTGCAGCCTGGGAGAGTCATCACTGCCGCCAGTCAGGGCCACGTCCAGGTTAAAGGGACATGCCCAGAGCTGGCCAGCATCCCTGGCTCCTCTGACCCAAGATGATGCTCTAGCCTTCCTCTCTAGTCCCAGAAACCAAAGGCTCTCCTGCCAGTGAGTGGAGACCACCCTCAACAGAGATGGTGACAGCAAGGGCTCCCTGACGATTTCTCACACACCCAGCCTAATGCCCCTTAGCCCCTGATCTGTCTAGTGTCATCTCGGTCCCTTCACAGCTTTCTATGGCTCCCTAACGCCTTCAGTATATATAGTCGGAGGCTGATGAGATCGTATCATCTAGACACAGTCATGGGCATCAACCCTACTCCCTCCCAGCTGCAGCACAGAGCTACCTCCCTACACTAATACTAGATGTGCCCCCTGCGGGGCATCCTACTCATCCCCCTGTACCCCACACCGATGCATCACTGGGGCCCATCTGTCTGGGGGGGGGGGCAGTGAGTCACCCTCCCCTCCCCCCAGGTCCTCTGGGACATGCCTGTGTCTGAGTTGTGGCTTCGGGAATCATGTGTTTATGGCTTGGTCTCCCTAGAGGCTGAGAGTGAGGATGAGGATGGGGCTGCAGGGCCCAGGTTGGAAGCTGTATAATTCAGCGGTAAAAACGTTCCAGAAGGCTGTCCTGCTGCCCTTCAGGGTCCTCCTTGTCTTGGCCATTGTTGCTCATGGGGTCACCCAGCCCCAGAGGGTCTGGCGTTTGCCCAGCCTTGCATGGACCCAGACATCAGCTGGGCGAGAGGAACAGAAGGGAGGCAGAGAGGCCAGAGGAGGCACGGCAGGGGCTGAGTATGCTGTCCCTCAACCCCCAACTAAAAACCAGGGGGCAAAGAAGGAATCGGGGAGCTCTGCTGGCCACAGGGCACGTGGTGAGGAATTAGGGGCGGTTTACAGAGGGCACAGCTTGGTGGCTGAGTTCGAAAATGGGCTGTGGCAGGCATGGCTTCTGGTATCCTCCAAGAGAAAACAATAAGGATGGGGATGTGTCACACAGTGTCCCTGGCGCTGCTGTGGCAAGTGGCTTCTAGCTGCTACTTCCCCTTTCCAGGGGCGCCTACCTCTCTCTCTCCTGCCTCTCGGTGGTACCAGAATGGCCATCAGCTGCTATGGTCAAAAGTGGGCAGGGAGCCCGAGCAGTGGAACACTCCCAGGGAGGGAACAAGACCAGCAGGGCCAGCCTGACTCTTCCATGAAGTTCCACGAGGAAGGAAAGGCACTCTTACTTTTACAAGAATTAGAAATTCCAAGCAGTGCCTTAGGGTGGCCACCACCCCCCTTTCCCACCACACACTGACAATGTGCCTCACCACGAGGCCAACACAGAGGGAGGGGCAGAGACTAAGTATTGATGACATCATCATCATCATCTGCTCCGGCCCCAGCTGTTCCCACAGTCCTCTCCTGGACTTCGCAGCAATTTTAATATAAGTATGACATTCCTACTCAACTTGTTGTCCGAATGATGTTTGTGTCATTTCCAACTGATATCCTCATGGACACATGAAGCCAGTATTTCCATTGTTTGAAAACAAACAAACACAGAAACAACAACAACAACCAAACCCCTAAACCAACCAAGTGAGATACAGGACACACCCTCACTTGAGTCCAGCAAAGAGAAGGTTCATAACAAGGTACTTCTCACAACTTCTGAGGCCCGACAACTGGCCCATGGGCATCAGTTTCCCTCTCTGCAAAACGGAGGCTGGAGAATTCATTTTTCAGGCTCAGGAGAACTAGCAAGCTCCCAGACAGTGGGCATCATGCAGCAGTGTTTAATCCACACACAGCCCTCCTCCTGCCCTCCTGAGAGCCCTTTATACCTTCGTGATGTTGAGTTGACAAAAGCTAACGTCTATAGAGGGAGCAGGTGAGGGAGAGAGATGAGGGGAGAGAGGGAAGGAGGAGAGAAACTGCTTACTCATGTTTACTCATCCTACCTGCAGCAGGACGGTCCCCCCAGGGATGGTGAGCTGTAAACAGTACTTCGGGGCATTCTCCCAGGACAGCGGCTGAACATCTTCAATGGCGCTGTAGGAGACCGAGTTTTCCATGTACCCGGATGGCTGTAGCAAAGAGAGGAAAACATGCCCAGGTTACAAGAGCTGGCCCAGCCCCCACCTCAGAAGCCAATGCTGGAGACACACTCGTGGCAAGCAGGCAGAGTATGAGAACAGATATGCAGCTAGCCCAGGGCCAAAGGAAGAGCCAGAGTTCTTGGCTGGCAGCATCCCACCGTGTGGCAGGGCTGTGAAGGAAATCCATTCCACATCTAAGGTGCAAAATGAGGAACATGCAAGGGAACCCTGAGCGCAAGGGTGAAGGGTCATTCCCTGGTGACCACAGGGCCCAGCTCAGGTAGAGCTAGGATGTCAGCATCCTCCAATGGCTCCTGTGCCCATGGGGGTCACTCCCTATAGCAGCCCACTGACAGGACCTCAAACTCATCCCACTACCTTCCCCCCACCCCAAAGCCCACAGAGCATATGCTGAAGACCAGTACCTGGTCCTCCACATGGTTCAACAGCATGTGTTAGGAAAATGCATGAGAAAGCCAACCATGGGTAAGTGATGGGAGAAGGCATGCGAAGCCTAAAGCTATCCACACTTCTCTCTAAGAGAGTCCCGATCTCTCGGAGAAGCACGGGGTAGGGAGCGGCATGGGACGACAACACACGGTCTTCAACACTCCACCTCCAAGATGCCAGAGCTCAGGAGGCTCAGAGGAGAAGAAAACCAAGCTAAGACCCACTGCATGTGCACACACTGCTCCAGGAACTCCATCGTGAGTGGCATTTCACAATGACTTTACGGGTGGGTGCCAGGGCCAACTGGAGCACAGAGAGCATGTGACCTTCCCATGGCCAAGACTGAACCTATCCACCGTTAAGATGCTGAAACAGGAGGGTGCAATTTAAACTCTGTGGCCCAGCTGAATATTCTACCACAGACACTTAGGCCTTGGATCATTTTTTCTTTTTCAACTGAGGCGTAGCGGAGGTGGGGAGAGCTGACGGCTGAATTGCCTCAGCTTTCTCTGGTGCGGGTGGTGGTCAGCAGTTCTGAGAATGACTGACCAACTTAGGTTGGTTCAACAGATACCCACTGAGCTTCTAGTATATTCTAGGGGCCATACTGGGTATTGCAAGCCTGGAGTCCAGTGGAATGAACAGACAACAAAGAAAATCCAAGAGTAAGCAGGGATGGGGGAGCATCGGATGAGGGGATCAAAATTGGGCTCAGTGACAGGGGCAGAGAGGAGGGGCCGCTTCATAAGCTCAAGGCCAACACAAAGGCCCGGGGGCAGGAACAGTAAGGAGGATGAGGGAAGAGGGACAGGCACAGCTTAGGAGCATGGACCACTTCTAGAAGAGCTTATAGGCCCATCTGGGGTCTGGGGATTACATCCCCAAGGGGAAGGTGCTGCAGGAAAATCCAGCAGTATCACTGAAGCCGCCAGGACGGTGGAGGTGGGAGGTAGCTTGGGCTGCCCTTCTGGCCAGTGCACCGCCCTTCAGCAAGGTCTGCAGACCACAGTGCACTGTGGAGTCAGTTTGTGGAGTAAGTACCCTTGCCGCACTGTACATCCAGAATTACTCCCTGTCCCCCTTGGCACCAGCCCAGTGACATGGCCCAGTGTTTGAATAACATAGCTCAGCCTTGCCCCTGGCTGGGGAGACATTTAATTTAAAATATTTACTGTGTTTACGGATGACAGTCCCATCTCTCAGCTGGCTGTTATGTGCCACAGGGACATGAGCCTTTGCCATCCTGTTCAGCAAGCCTAATTCTCAGCACGACTGTCATTTGAACAAATGAAGTGCCAGCCCACAACACACCTGGGAAGGCGGTCCTTGACTATTACGTTAAAGGCCCTCTTTAGGAAGCAATGGCGGCTGTTCAGCCCTTTCTCTTCCAAAAGGCTAGTTAGT
The DNA here is from genome assembly GCA_902168405.1 of Peromyscus aztecus. Taxonomy (NCBI): domain Eukaryota; kingdom Metazoa; phylum Chordata; class Mammalia; order Rodentia; family Cricetidae; genus Peromyscus; species Peromyscus aztecus. Next base: position 6,720 of record CABHPQ010136202.1, read on the forward strand.
CCAACCGCCCTCAGTAACCACGGAAGCCCGAGGAGAGGGTCTGTGTCAGAGATGCAGAGTCAAAAATGCCCGTCCCTCAAGCACCACTGGAGACCCACTACCATGGCAACAGGCGCGGCAGGATCGTGAAGGCGTTGGACCACCCAGACTCACAGCAGCAGAAAGCCTACAGGCTTTGGTCTCCAAAAGCCTCCTGGGAGACCTCTGGTCAAGCTTGCATCCCTAGCTCCTTCCGATGGACACAGCCAGTGCTCCACCTGTGCAGATCACCTCTGCACATGGAGGCTGCTGCAGGCTACCTCCCTATTCTACAACCTGGCCAGGCTGTCCAGAAGCAGCTTGGAGCAGAAGCTGTGAGCAAAGCTTTCTGGGAAAAGGCTGGGTATAAATAAGCACACGTTGTTTTTAAAAACCAGATTGATCGCTTTTCCACTTTCTGACTCAGCACTTGACCCAACCAAAGCAGCCTTCAGAGCCATTAAGACCTACATTTTGAGTTCCTTACTGTGTGTCATTAAGACAGTTACTGCACCTCTCTGAACCTGGCTCCTCCGGTGGTAATTTAATAAACAGAATTGCAGAGAATATTCCAAGGGACCTAATTTGCCAAGGACTTACTTATCCCAGCATCTGGAACATACTGAAGAGATCAATAAAATGACTACACTTTATCTCTGGCACCTCTTCCCTAGACCCCAAAACCCCACTGAAGACTGTTCCTCAAAATGCCTGACTAAGCTGGGCATGCCAAGGCTCACCTGTCATTCCAGCCTTCAGAAGGTGGAGGCAGGGGGACTGAGAATGTGAGGCCAGCCTGGGCTATCTAGTAAGATTGTGTGTCCAAAAACAAGAGGGTGCCCAAGACTCACTGAAGATGAGGAATACCTGAATAAGTGTCCCAGATAGGAGAAGGTGTAGGGAGACAGGATGAGTGACTCTACCATGGAATCTGGGGACACAAGATGGTCACTGGGTGGAAATGAAGATGACTGATCAGGACCAGGACCTCAGTAGTAACACAGAAGTACTAGGTCCCCAAGTCAGGGCCACACTTGTACATGAGTGTAGAACACTAAGAACCGGTAGAGTGGTGTGGCACGAGGGTTACTGTTTTTGTCTCCATGTTCCTCTACATCCAAGGTTTCTCTGTGGTCACCATATGTCCAGCTATGCTGACAACAGCCTCTGCCCAGGGGTTCCTCACTGGGGCAGGAAATGTGAGGCCTGCAAAGCAAACAGAACCTGGGAGCAGATGTGTCACACCGCCAGAGACAATGTCACCCACAGCAATGGTGACCCAGTAGCCAGAGTCAACAGCAGGCTGGAGGTGAACGAGAAAGGAGAAAAAGAGACTCTTCCACCACCAAGAGAGGCGGGGAAAGGCTGCTCACAGGCACAACTAAGGGATTGCAGGTTTTCAAGAGTCAAGCCCACAGGGCAAGGTTCCTGTTGCAGGCTACCCTAGAACCCACAGAACCCCAGGGATGGGAGTCAGATGGGTGGTTATCACATCCTGGGTCTGTTCCTGTTGCAGGCTACCCTAGAATCCACAGAACCCCAGGGATGGAGTCAGATGGGTGGTTATCACATCCTGGGTCTGTACGGAAGCCGATGGGAAGCTCCAGGCTGCAGGGGTGAGCCGGGCACACACACAGGAGGTAGGGCACACTTGCTGGGGGGATTGGAACCAGCTCACCCCAAGCGACTGTTCCTCCTGGTGGTTCCATCCATCAGCACTCCTGGATCTGCACGCTAATGGGTAGATGTCACTATATGTAAATGACAACTCACACTTGACTAACAAATGCAGCGTGGGAAGGTGAGGGACGGATCCTAAGCATTTGGATAAAATTAAATCAAGATCACTTAGGAACTGAGCCTGAAGGCACAAGCCCATAAAACCAGCGAGTCTGGAGACTGAGGCAAGAAGACCACAATTTTAAGACCTGCCAGGACTACAGAGTGAGTTCAGAGCTAGCCTAGGCAGATGAGACTGTCACAAAATAAAACGTAAGAGAGCCAGGGATGCAGCCCAGTGGAAGAATGCTTGACTAGGATGTGCGAGGCACTAAGTTCAATTCTCCCTCTCTCTGTCTCTGTGTGTATGTGTCTCTCTCTCCTCTCCCTCTCCCTCTCTCTCTCTCTCTCTCTCTCTCTTTCTCTCTCTCTCTCACACACACACACACACACACACAGTGTTCACTAATTCTGCAGTATATTTCGTTCATTTTGTTTTTTTCTGTGTGTATGTGATTCTGCATCTGTGCATGAGTGGCGTGTACCTGTAGGCACATGCCATGTGCAATTATACAGAGGCAAGAAGACGTCGGCTACCCTGTGATAAAGTTATCACTTTCTGCTTAGCCCCCTTGAAACGGGGTTTCACTAGACCTGGAGCCTGTCTGCTTTTGCCTAGACTGATTTGGTTACTGAGCTATGGGAACCCACCTGTCTCTACTGAGACACTGGAGTCACAGGTGTGTGTTGCCATGCGCTTGGCTTTAACACAATGCTGGGGATTCAAACTCAGGTCCTCACGCTTGCGAAACAAGGGCTCTTACCCACAGAGGCATCTCGCAGGCTCTCCTGATTATTTGTAAAAATAATGTGTATTGCTCTTTATTTATCTATTGTGCACAAATGTGTACACGTGTACACACACGCACACGCACACCACACCACAGTTCATATGTGGCAATCAGAGGACAACTTGTGGGAGTCACTTCCCTCCTTCCACCCAAGAATCAAGCTCAGGTCATCAAGCTTGCCGCTTTACGTCAAGCTTGCTGCCTTTACGTCTTTACCCACTGAGTCATCTCGCCGGCCCTAAACAATTTTTTTTTTTTTTTTGCTGAGTCCCAAATCAGAAAACTTGCTTGTGCCATGCCTATGAGTCTCTGCTTGAGTTTCTCTCTGCTCCCGCCCTTTCTGTCATGGACAGAACTGCCATTCTGCTTTGCATGAGCGATAAACAACTCCGAAGTGAACATCCTTGTGAGGCCTGTTTTTCTAGCCTATATTTAGGATTATTTCTTTAGGCCGGATTCCCAGAAATGGAATTACTGGGACAAAGGGTGAGTGCATGTTTTCTGCTGTTGCCAAATTACTCTCATTAGAGAGATATTAAGGCGTCTTGGGAGCCCTGGCCGGGGATGAGGGACCCACAGCCTTGACGACTGGCTGGCTTGGGGCTACTCTCGGCCACATTCTGACCAGGGTGATTTGGCACTAGAGTTTCTGGACTGAGCACCATGCTGGGTCATCATGTGCTGGGTGCTGAGGGCACAGACACCCACCACCCAGGGTCCTGGCTCTTGAGGGTCCTGGCCTTCTGAGACACTGTGAGTTGTGCATTGGGGACACTGCCCCCTCATGGGAGGTGGAGACAAATCTCTGAGTTGTAGCTGTGTTCTGTTCTTCTGCTATGGGACAAATATGGGCTAGTTTGAGAGGGCCCTTGCTTCCCCAACATTGAAGAAAGCTGTCCTCTAGATTCTGGGATAAGCCTGGCTCAAAAACCTCCAAGGCTTGAAATGAGACAGAGCAGGTGGCTGGAGACTCCTCACCAGGGTTCCCTGCTGGCTCCCCCATGCCTTCAGAGCTAATGTTTATACATTATCTGTTTTCTCAGACTTCTCACCCAGTGGGGTGCTCAGAAATGGGGTGACCACCCAACAGCCTTCACCATGGTGCCTTTCAGAGATCAGCTCTCTTGCTGGTTTCCATGGTGATGCAGAGAGCATGACTCATAAGTTTCCAGCCCCCAAGATGAGGCTCCAGGCTGACTCAAGACGTAAGTCCTAGTGGGGCGGAGGGCTGCCGCACCACAAAAGGAAAAGCCTATCTGGAAACTCCCTCTATCAACTGCTCCAGACTGGAGCCGCTAAACGCTGGAGAAGCCTCATCCTGGCCCGGGTTGTAAGCGGAGGGATGGTTGTTACTCTGGCAGCCGGCTGAGTGGGCTACACTCAGTGAGAAGTTATCTGAGTCATCACTCGGGGGAGGCCAAGATGCAGAGCAAGGTCCGATGGCACCACCATACTGGCAGTGGGAAGCTTTGCTCTGGTCCCTAGGAGCAGGGTCACATGGCATGACAGGGAACCCCTTCCAGACCAGGTGGCCAGGCAACAATGGTGTAAGGTCAAGGACAGGATTGCATCTGTGTTCTCAACGGTGGTTCTGCAAGGGGCTAAGTATAGACGATTGGGCGTCAGTCTCCACCAAAAATGAGAGGAATCACAGAGTTTCTTAACCAGGAGCCCTTTGAGATGCAGGGGACACCCATGATGCCAAGAAGCCAACACCTTAGAGAGACCCCCAGAGCCATTAATCCTGCCACTTGCTGCCCCAGCCCCCATCACGTTCTGCCTGCAGGAATCTGCTTATTCAGGGTACTGCCACACTGGCCTAGAGCTGAGGCCCTGCCTTATCCCTGCTTGTGGTTGAACAGTGTGCCCCACGACATGGACGACCTACATGCTCTCTGCCTACTGATGGCCACCTGACCCTGCTATCTTTCCATTATTGTGAAACACCTCCGTCCTATTATCTCTCCAATGGGGTGACAGGAAGATACCTAGCTCACAGACACAGTCTCCATCAAGCCTGTCCTACTCTATTAAGCCCTGTGCCCAAAGTGCCCATCCCACCGAACCCTACCCACTCACCCCCACAAGCCCCATCCTCACTAAGCATAGTCCCCCATGTGACTACTCCAGCCTCACTCAACCACGCTGTGATGCTACGGCAAGGGAGCTGTAGTCACCCTGAGGAAATTGAGTAAGAGAGAGGCGACGGCAGGTCACAGGCTTCCTGCTGCTTTCCACCATGATCCAATTTTGCAACCACCAATACAGAGACCTGGACAGTTCTTTCAGTCATGGGCAGGACCCGCCAACCTCAAGTGTGCATCATGCAAAGAAAAGCTAAGGCCAGTAGGTTCAGAGGTCTGGCCTCCCCCTGCTGTATACAGACTGTGGGGTCCCTGCACACCCCCAACAGTGGCTGCACTAGAGTTGGGCCCCAGCCCCTTAAAAAAAAAAATCTCCTCCAGCTGGGTCTGGAGGGCAGGGCCATCCCAGGGCTCCACGGGGACAGTCAAGAGGCACAGAGGGGACTCATTAATCAAGAAGCCAGCCCCGGCAGCTGACCCCTTTTATGGCCAAATGCCTCAAGAAGTTTAGTAACAGAGCCAAGGCCAGATATTTCCACATCCAGAATCTTCCAAGCCCCGTCTTCTCTGCAGGCATGGGAAGGGTGGGAATCTGGTCCCCAGGCCTGGCACTGGGCATCTGTCCCACCGTCTGCCTCTGCCACTGGAACAGTTGATGAATGACACAAAGATGTCCCAAAGTCAGCACCATTCTATCCAGAGTCCACAGACATGTCTAAGAACCGTAACAGCCAGGCAGGTAGGATGCGAACTGCCTACAGGTACCACTGTCCCAAGGGACCCTGGAGAGAGCAACCCCCCACTCCCAGGAACCTCTTCTTCAGGAGGAAGGTTTGGGGCCCAGGGCATGCAGCATGAACAGCAAAGTGAGCCTATCTTATGTTCGCTGGAATCTTCTTGCATGTCCACATTCTCATGTAGCCACGGCCAAGACCAGCTTTAGAGCATCCCCATCACCTGGGAGGGCTTTATACACTCCCTGGCCCACCTGTCTGGGGGTGTCAGCAAGTCCGGCATCATCACTGTAGGCTAGCACAGTGTATTCTTGGGTTTCCTGCAAGCAGGGCCCCACTGTAGTCTTCATTCGTGATGGCCACACGGGCCCTTGCAGGATCTTAGGGGTGTATCTGCTGCTGCCCTTATCCATAGTTCACTGCGTCTTGCTGAGGTTGAACATTGTTCCCATGCTACGTGGTCTGTTTATGGATCTGTCTATAGATGTAGCCTCTGTGTGTGTGTGTGTGTGTGTGTGTGTGTGTGTGTGTGTGTGTGTGAGTGTAGGGTGGGGGGTCCTGTCAGCATTCCTGCACAGGTTGCATGGATGACATTAGCACTCTTGGGTAAATACCTAGGAATGTAAAAACCCTGGGTCTTGGGGTAAAGCGCCTAAGCTTTAAAGGAATTTCAGGGAAGTCTATAAAAATGACTGGGCTCTCCTCTCCCAGGAACACGAGCCTCGGGTAGCACAGGCTTGACTATTTCCACACATCAAGTGCGCTCTTTATAGGGGGGACTTCTGGGATCAGTGACAGGTGGCACTGCTCTATAAGCCATCCTGAGAGCCTCAGAGACTTCTCCAGGGAGCTCAGGCACCTGTTCATGTGGCAGAAAGGTGGCCTTTCTTCTCCACACTCAAGACACAGGCCAGGAGGTAAGGTCCATCTGCTCCACAGGACTGAGAGCCCAGAGTGGCAGGCCCGAGGAAGCCATCCTCCCCTTTCTCCTTAATCACACATGTCAGCTCCCAAGTCCCACACGAACATCAGGCTGTCTACTCAGCATCCATTAATGCCCCAGATGCAAAGATCCTAGAGTTGGCTAGTGAGTTTTCAGAACACAAGATTCAAAAATATATACTCGATGATGGTGACTCTCAGCCATCAACTGTTTGGTAAAATGGAACCCTGCTCTGGACACTCAGGAACCTGGGGGTGATCTTGACTTGAACTCTTTCTCCATAGCAGGACCCTGGTAGGCCCTATATAAACACTATTACACATAGGCAGTAGAGGCTATGCAGAGGAAGGTAGAGGTCACGGGGGGGGGGGGGTGTCCTTGTCCCCCTGGCCACCAAGAAATGAACAGATTTGCTCTGCAGATGCTCCTACATGTTTCCACCTCATCACAGGCCCAAAGTGACATGGCTACGTGACCATGAACCGAAGTCTCCAAAAAGACGTGAACTCTTTCTCCTCCTGTGAGTTGACCACCCCAGCAAAAGAAGGCTGACAGGAACAAGAGTTTCTGTGGGTTCACGATCATGAAGCTGTCCTCTGTGCACCCACCGGCCCTGGGTCCTGCTGAGACAGGCTAAAGCCCTCAGCCCTACCTCCAGCCAGCAACGTCCCTTCTAAGAAGGTCTAAGCCCTGCCCTTGGCCATAACCCTAAATTCGATGGAAGCATCACGTAAATTCTGCAGAAATTTCCCAGAGGACCAGCTGAGGGGAAAGTTCACCAGGTTCATCGGCCTCCAGGAGATGTGGGGGTTTTCTCTCAGAGCTATCCTCATCCACTTGGGGAAGCAGAGATGCTGGGGTGACACAGATGTGAGATCCATGAGTCCACAGCCCTCCCTCTCCTGAGCGTGCCAGAATGGCTCAGTGTGACTGTGGCCTGTTCACAGGCCCTCTGTCACAGAGGGCTGGGGGTGGGGCAGTACCTTCCAGAAAAGACAGCCTGGTAGAAAATGGGGGTGGGGAGAATATGAATGGCATTCTAGTCCAGGCTGAGGGTTCTGGGAGGTGTGGGGACTCCGGGGTTCCCCAAGAGTGGTAGAGCTGGGACTGGCATTCAGCAGTGCTGCAGCCCCTCAGTTCAGCTTGGGAACTGAGCAGACAAGGGTTCTGCACGGTGCCCTCTGCTACCCCCTCAACATACGGAGCTTGCCCTTCCCTGGTCGTAACTCACATGGAAGACCCAGGGCAGGAGTCGCCGTGGCAGAGCTGTCTGTTTACTTTGAAGTGTTTGGTGTATGTGTGGGTGGAGGGCACGTACATGTATGTGGATACGTGTCGCTGTCACAGGACAACCTCAGGTGTGACTCCTCGGGAGCCACCCACCTTGTTTCCTGAGACAGGGTTTCTCATTGGCTCACCAAGCAGCTGTGAACGTTCACATTGGCTGGTTGGCCAATGAGCTTCTCTCCCTCCCACCATGCCTGGCTTTTTACATGGGTGCTGGGAACTGAACTCAGGTCCTCCAACAACTTACCTACTGAGTCATTTCTCTGGCTCTTGACTGGCATTTTATGCAAGCAGAAGGAAGAAGGCCCTGGGCCACTTTGGATGATGCTTAGAGATGTATGTTTTTTCTGAGTCTTAGCAAGCTATGATACTGCTCTGGATGAAGGACTGTGAACATGGAACTTGACTAGAGCGGGGGGGGGGGGGGTCTCAGCCTTGCTTTGTGGTTTTCACTTGTGTGCCAGGGCCCCTTACACAGAGCCCACCTATGCCAGGCACAGGCCAGGCTGGGGAATGTGCTGGTGACTGAGACCTAACCCCCTCCACAGGAAGTACATGCAGACTGCAAAGAACATGGGTGTTTAGGATTGCCTCAGTTGCTTTCAAACCCCAGTAACTGCTGGTCGCCTGTACATGTATGTATATGTCTGCCGCAACACAAGCCAACCTTCTGAACAGCAGCAGATCTGTCTGCCGTGCTCCGCATCTGCTGGAAATCTAATGGTAACAAACACACATTGGCAAGGCAAACGTCCCACATGTCACCTTCGTTCTGCCTCTCCCTGGCTGGGGCCTGAGCTAGACCAGTTAAGTCTTTTGGAGCTTCGGTTTCCCCATCTGGGAACCAGGAATGGCATGAGAGGATGGGTAGAACGGCCCCTGTGAGGCACAAGAGGACTGAGGAGCAAATCCATGCCTGGCACACGGTGAGAGCTCATTCATACCAGTCTATTGTGTATGTGTTGGTTCACAGCCCCGTTCCCATGGAATTCCCCGTAGAATGGTGGCTGCGGGGAGATTAACTATGCAAAGCATGTGGGACCTTCAATAACGGACAAACGTGAACAAGAGGTGGAGGCAGGAATAAGGACTGGCGGGTTAAAGAAGGAACTCAAGTTACTAGGAAAGGAGGGAGCCAGGAGTGCTACCAGGCGTGCTGGAAAAGATGGGGAACGTTGTGTGCGGGCTAATTTCCTGTCCACTTGACACAAACTGGAGTTATGTGGGATGAGGGAACTTCAGTTGAGGGATGGCCTCCATCAGACTGGCCTATAGATAAGTCTATGTGGCATTTTCTTGAGTGATCGATGGGGGAGGGGTTAGCATACCATAGGTGGTGCTATCCCTGAGCAGGTGGTCCTGGGTTCTATAAGAAAGCAAGCTGGGATGCCGGGCGGTGGTGGCGCACGCCTTTAATCCCAGCACTTGGGAGGAAGAGCCAGGCGGATCTCTGTGAGTTCCAGGCCAGCTTGGGCTACCAAGTGAGTTCCAGGAAAGGCGCAAAGCTACACAGAGAAACCCTGTCTCGAAAAAACCAAAAAAAAAAAAAGAAAGAAAGAAAGAAAGAAAGCTGAGCAAGCCACGGGGAGCAAGCCAGTAAGCAGCACCCCTCCATGGCCTTTGCGTCGGTTTGAGTACCCGCCCTATCTTCCTTCAATGACAGAGTGTGACCTGAGAATTGTAAGTTGAAATAAACCTTTTCCTGACCCTGAGCTGCTTCTGAGTCACAGTACTTCATCACAGCAACAGAGAGCTACCAAATAACTCTGATGCGTCCCCAGCCAGTCACCAGCTCAAGATGAGGCTGCCCCATGGGTTGGAACCAAACAGAACTTCACAAACCACTTAAAGTAAGAGTTTATGCTGCACTTGTTTTGTTAAGACAGAGTCTCGGGTAGCTGGTCTAGTCTTGAACTCACTGTGTAACCAAAGAAGACCTTGAACAACTTCTGATCCTCCTACCTCCACTTTTGGAGTGTTGAGGTTACAGGGATGTAAAGATTATAAAGAGAAGCCTTTGACCTCACAAAGGCACGTGCAGCCCCCATGTCCCCGCCAAAGCTTCTCCCTATCAGGAGAGAAAGGGGTTAATAAAGGAGAGACATTCAGAAGGATGGTCTGTGGGCTTTGGCTGGCTAAAACAGAAAGAAACAGGTCTGAGGATATGGCTCGGTTGGCAGAGGACTCAACCAGCATGCACAGAGCCCCAGGTTCCATCCCGAGAACCACATAAACCACAAGTGGTATACGGCGCATGGCTGTAATGCCAGCTCTCAGGAGGTGGAGGCAATATCAGAAGTTCAAGGTTAGCCTAGGCTACATGAGATGCTGCCTACAAGAACAAAACAATGTGGGCGTTTCCTTTCCTGCCACCTGGACATCAGCCCTGGGGGTTCTCCGCTCTCACAGCCCACAAGCGCCACCAACCCCTTCTCGAGTCTCACGGGCCTGCCGCTGTCTGACCCCGGTGGCCTTCTCTGTCTCATAGGACCTTCGCTCTACAAAGCTGAGTTCTCCGGAAGCGGAGGCCAGCAGGACAGACTCTTAGACAAATAAACTCAATGTTTCTCTTCAGTTCTTGGCAAAGCCTAGCTGGGCTCAGGAGCCCGTGTGTGTTTCATGCATGGGAAGTCCCTGGCGGGTCTTTCCTCGAGCTGCAGGCTCCTAGCCAGGGCTTCCAGGATGGGTGACAATGGGTGCTGAGGGAACCGAGCCCGTGTACACAGTTAGGGCGCTCCGGAACAGACCGTGGGATCATCTCCAAGAAGGCTCATGGCAGGGCACGGAGAAACACACTGGGGCACGTCACGAAGCCAGGTGGGCTGGAGAAAGGTTCTAGAACGTGGGTGCACACTTCTCAGATCTTAGCACCCTCTGACAGCTCTCCCTGACTTCTGAACTCTGAATTTTGTCACTGGTGAGATGGGAATAAGAACAATGCCCACATGAAGGGGCCACGATCACCTAGAAGGACTTGTCACAGCTTGAAAGGGAAAGGACTTTGAAGGGTTGGCAGCTCAGGGGACCCAGGGCCAGGCACTGAGAGGGATATTCCCACCTGTAACTACGCGACCAAGATTCAGATTAGCAGCCTCATCCATCTACCCGCAGGCATTCTATCCATGGGAACACAGCCTAGCGCACTCACAGGTAGAGGACAAGCCAAAGCTACTCAGTGGCTGAAGGGACACAAGAAGGGACCACTTAGAACCACAGCAGCGTGCAGGACATGTGCATGGCCCACGTGCCAAGTCACACAGTTTCCTTTTCATATACAAAACCCCTCTACCCAGCCCAGTCATCTGGGGTCAAGACCCAGTAACTGGTATTATTCAGTCTAATGGGTCGATATCAAAAAGACAAAACCCAACCAGTCACACAGATGACTCACGTGACCTGCTCTGCCCATTTTGCAAATGGTTAATAACTAACGAATTCCAACAGGCCAAAGTGAACACAGAGAATTCCAGGACACCAGGGATGTGAATCTAGCCACCTCTCTCTCCTGTGGCCTCCATCTCCTACCTTCCTTTACCTGCCCTTAGGGAACGAACCTTCTGGAACTGGAACTTTGAAGATCACAGAAGACAAGAGGTGTGGGGCCCAGACCCAGCAGGCCCTGCACACAGCTGCCAGCCCCTCTTGAGTGACAGAAGGAGAGAACCAAGGCCTCAGGATGCCTTCGAAGACGACTTCCAGCAGGTCATTCGATGACCAGTGGCTGGGGGGCGGAGAGGGCATCTCCACAGGGTGACGGAGAACTGATTTCAAAGACGTGGGCTCTGGGAAGTCTGTGTTACCAGGTAGAGCTTCCATCAGTCCACAGTGACTGTTTTCACTACCCATGGCCTCGCGGTGCCCACGGGGACCTCTGAAACCACTCTAGCCAGAGTCCTACAGATGACGGGTTTGCGAGGGCTGCCCCACACTTGGCTTGACATCAGTCACCCACTTGCTGAGTTGAGAGTTTGGCCCCCACCCCCTTGCTTCATGTGCGATTAGCTGGATCGCCAAATACCTGAGCACACAAATATCCTGTGGGACACAGCTGGTGTGACCCAGGCACCGGGGACACATCCATACACAATACAGAGTTCTTGACCGCCAACCCATGAGCTGAACCCCAAACCTCCCCCA
>CABHPQ010136203.1:0-36756 GCA_902168405.1 Peromyscus aztecus
GTTTGGAACAAGTGACCTTGACTCTTCTGTGCCAGCTCACAGTCCTTGTCAGTAACAACTGAACTAGTGCTGGATTTGAGTCTTTTTTTTTTTATTTTGAAGAAAACTCTTCCAAATTCTCTTTAGGAATGTCTAACAATCTATATCTGGTCCTGTTGCAACAAGAATCCTAATTGTCTTATATTAAAAAAAAACATGGAGCCAAATATTGGGGTAAACGCTGAAAGATCAGAGGAAATAAAGAAATAAGCCACTAGAGAAACTTCTCACCACTACTGAATCCTCAGGCCAAAAGGAGGGTGAGATCTTATCTCCACGAATCCTCAGACTGAATTCCTCTGGGTCCTCAGCTGAAAAGGCTGCTAGTTTCTGTCTCTTCCCACCTTATATGCCTTTCTCTGCCCAGCCATATCACTTCCTTCCCAGTGCTGAGATTAATGGCTTGTGTACTTCCCAAATACTGGTAGCAAAGCATGAAATCTCAAGTACTGGGATTAGAGGTATGTGACTCCCAAGTACTGGGATTAAAGGTGTGTGCCACCACTGCCTGGCTCTGTTTCTCTCCCAGACTGAATCAACAACCTGTAGTCCAGGGTGGCCTCAAAGTCATAGAGATCCAGACAGATCTCTGCCTCCTGAACACTAGGATTAAAGGTGTGTGCCACTACTGCCTGGCCTCTATGTTTAATCTAGTGTCTGGCTCTGTCCTCTTATTCTCAGGTAAGCTTTATTTGATACACAATATACTATCACATTGTCCTTTTGAATTTACATCTATGTTCCAAAGTAAATGTGATGGACTTTATAAAAAAAAAAACTGTCAATTACATTTCCAGATTGTCCACTCTTCCTACAACATTTTCTTCTTGTAACTCTTGTATATGGACATCAAGCTAAACGCTAGTATGCAAATGAACAAGGCCTAGAATTGTCCCTAAATGCTTATAGTGAGAAATGAGCCACATGAAAATAGAAGGCACAACTATAGAAGCACATGTGGTCAATGGGTTTTAGTATTGTGTACACAGAGCTGCAGGTATGTATGCAGTCTGAGCTGATTTCCAGAAGATATAAAGATATAACTATACAGTGGGTGATAGGGTATCGTATCGAGTCATCTGAGAGAAGGTAATCCCAATTAAGAAAATGCCTCCATGAGATTAGCCTGTGGGTAAGCCAATAGGGGCATTTTCTTGATTAATGATTAATGTAGGAGGGTCCAGACCATGGTGGCAATACCACCTACTGTCAGGCAGTCCCAGGACACATAAGAAACTAAAATAAGCAAGCCAGGAGGAGCAAGTCAGTAGGCAGTGTTTCTCCATAGTTTCTGCTTCAGTTTCTACCTCCAGGTTCCTGCCTTGATTTCTCTCAATGATGAGCTACTTCCTAGAAGTGTAGGAAGAAATAAACCCTACATATTTTGAGCATATTTTGTTTCTCATTTTTCATTTATGCTAAAGAAAGCTATCTGTCCCACAAAGACAATCATGGTATGTACTCACTCATAAGTGGATTCTAGATATAAAATAAAAAACAATCAGACTATTTTAAATTTTTTATCGGTGGATTCTACTGGAGTTCATCGGTGGATTCTGCTGGAATATCCAATGCAGACAAGCACTGGAGAGCTCCTGTGGCAAATCACCCTCTGGAGCGATGGAAGGATCTTTCTACTAGCACGTGGAGGAGACCCGATCTAGTGTTGGTGTGGCCCTGGGGTTCTGTTTATGTCTTTCCTCAGGACAATGAGGTTCTTCTCTGGATTCCTGAGCACTGAACACGCCCTATGGCTGTTGCTGAAGCCCAACGTGACAGAGACCTAATGGGTCTTCATGAAAAAATCTATACTTCTGATGTCAATGGAGATTGAGAGCCCAACATTGCCAGCTTTGGCAAGCATTAATGTAAGCCTAGGAACTGTAACCCTAAGATTGGATTCTCCAAAAGAGCTGCCAGCTAAAGTCGTGCTGGGATCAAGAAAAATGGGCCTTGGCAGTACATGTTACTGGAGTTGTATCCATGCCAGTGGATGTCCACACAATCCAGAAGAGAATTTGACATTGCTGCTGCCGCTGTTGCCTTTATAGCAATGGCGCCTACCACTGCTACTCTTTCTGGGATTACCATTTCATAATTGCTTACTACAGCTAGCACAATGGAGACCCTGGCAACAAAAGTAGCTAACACAGTTAGTTGATCTCTCATTCTATTGGGCATGATAAATTTAATTCAGTAGCTATATACATCTCGATTGGCTTTGAAAATTATAAATTTATAAACTCAAGCTCCAGTTGCTTTTGGGATACTATCATACAAGGACACCAATGTACAGAATGGCTTGTTAAGGAAGGGAATGGCTCAGTTGCCTTTAGCCTACTGGCTATGGGTGAGATAGGACCTCTGTTGGTCTTTTCTGTATCAGACACACAGATTGCAAGCCCAGTGCCACTTTGAAATCTTTGGCAGCAGTTAACTCTGCAGCTCACACATGATTGAGCCTGTATGATAATGAGTATTCAGAGACGGGTAATGCCTGGGGGGCACTCACCAACGTAAGACAGAGCACCTGTGTGGCCTGGGCAGGCGTCTCCATGACGGGTAAGGTGACCTGCTGATGTCCCACGCAACCCAAGTCAGAAGCTCATTTTTTAATAAAAGGGGGACCTGTAGGGCCCTGACCCCTGTTTTAGGTAACTGTTGCCTTGTTTGCGGACCTTGACCTTGATATTCTCCCTATGCTAATTCCCTTCCAGGTTCCACCCTCCCGAATGCTTTAGGGAAGTTCCTTGCCTGGTACCCTGAATAATGGGCATTAACAGATTAGAAGCAAGATTGTAAAACATCAGTAGCGAACTTCTGCCCTCCGGGGTCCTCCCATTGTGCTGTAAGCCTGTATTTAAGACCTCCTCCCCCCTTAAATAAATGACATTCAGCATTTAAAATTTAAAAAAAGTATATATTATATATATATATATATATATAATTGAATGAATACTGTGAATGTAATCTATGAATACCACAAATGTGATTAATATCATGAGTGTAATTAATGAATATCATGAGTGTAATTTAAAAAAATAGTCAAAAAAAGAAAGCTATCTGTATTCAGTATCCTGTGCTTCTAAAATTATTTTAGATTTATTTATTCTGTTTTATGTGTGTGTGTGTGTGTGTGTGTGTTGCCTACATGTATGTTTGTGTGTCTACATGTGTGTTTGTGTACTTTGTGTGTGTGCCTGGTACCCACAGAAGTCAGAAGAGGGTATTAGATCCCCTGAAATTGGAGTTACAGATAGCTGTCAGCCACCATACAGGTGTTGGGAACTGAGTCTGGCCTTCTGCAAAAGCAACAAATCCTCTGAGCCATCTCTTCAGCCCTCCCTTGTATGTATTTATGAGCTGGAGAAATCTGATGACCAAATGGTTGTACTAGCCATAAGTATAAACACAATGATTACATAAGTGACAGACACTGGGGAGGATAATTTTGTGCACAATTTTAATGTTTTTTCCTACCCTGGATCTGTGGAGTTTTTTCACACAAAAATGAACATTGCTAAAATTTGAAGCTTTATCTTTTAACAATAACAATCTTTTTGAAATGGAGTATATATCTTTTAAAATCTCAACCAGAGACTGAGAATTTGGCTTCCTCTCCATTGAGCCCACCCTTTTGAAGAATGAGAAAGAAATCTATATACAGTTGAACACAACTAACAATTCAGAGCAGCCATCTTCAGGGCTGCACTTTTCCCTGCATGCAAGTAGGAAGCTTTCTTTGGTCCAGTTTGTGCACTTGCCTTTGCTTTACTTTCCATTCATAAATTAGAGATTATGTTGATTTTAGAAATAATATAGCATCCCCATGGATGCTTTTGGAGTTCATCACAATAAATGTTTCACTTTCCTGCTGCTCAAAGACTTTTTTATGAAACTGCTTCTACCTCCTTTCCTAGTGTTTGTCTTTATAGTGTGCAGCTTGGCTTCCAATAGAGCACACACACTGTAAAACTTTCCCTGCACACACTACTGTTTTCCTTTCACACAGTGCACAGCCCTTTTGACCCTGTCTTCAAACCTACTCTGAATCATGGATGCTGACTGAAAGAAGGATTCTCATACAGGGTCATTCATCAAAGTAGATTTCTTATATAAATCAAGCTCACATGAGAAGAAGAAGAAACAAGAAATGAAAGAGACTGTAAAATTTGGTGCCATCTGTGAAAATTGTATGTTTGGTTTGAATTTGTTTGGAAATACCTTAAATTCAGATTCAAGAATGATATTTAAAGCATTGGAAGGTGAGGGCCTTGAAAAAGATTTTCATTAATAAACAATCAGAATCTGTTGCTGTAGCCAAATACCACGTTTAAAGACAATTCTGGCATCCCATGTTCTAAATCTATCCAAATATATGAAACAAAAGTGTGATCACCCAAAGATCTAATATTTAAAACTGGGAGTGGGATCAATCAGATCAAAGCTCCTAAAAGTATGTGGGAAATAAACATTGGAACTGCATTTCCTATGCAGCACTAATTAATAGCTATTAACAAAGGAAACTAAAGAAGAGTCATGGCAGGAAAGGGAAGATTCATAGCAGGAGGATTTCTCTTGATTGGCAGGAACAGTGAGAAGGTGGATATCTTTTAAATGGAGTTAAGCTAGCACAAGCCTGATAACTCAGGAACAGGAGCAGAGAGATGGCTACTTCGTCTCTGTATTTCTGTTCTGTATAGAGATGGGAAGGGTAAGAATATGATGATTTAGAGACACAGCAAGCATGCTGGAGCCTTGAGATGAGCTGCCCTTTCTCAGGGTCTACATGGATGAAGGACCCTAATAAGAGTCCTGTATCTTTTCTCTAATAAGGAGCTAAAAAGAATAACAAGGCGGTGCCTGAAGCAAAAGCTGCAGGAACCAGGCTCTGTGTGTCACAGAAATATTAGCATTTATAGGTGGAGCAGCAAATGGGTTCAGTGTAATGCAAAGGAGGACAATAGATCAATGTTTCAGATTTGACTGAAACAGAAATTAGAAATAGATTAAAAACACTCTTGTGCATAGGTATTGGTATTTCTTTCAATCTTGCCTTCCAAAACTAAGGGGAAAAAAATCCTTACATGTCATTTTAAGAGTAGAAATTATGTTTTTACATTGTGAGTCAAAGTTAAATATTAGTAAAAAGTGACATGCAAGTATATATTTCATATGTGTATTAATTTTAAAAAGTCATTATCTAGCATAGAAGCCCTTAATTTCAAATTCGGTTTAAGTGATCTGCCGACAATCTTATATACTTGGGAGTGACTCCCAACTTTGCAGTATTTGTGCCCGGAAGCAACTCATTAAACAGTGCTGAAAATACACCCCATTTTCTAATATCTATGAAAGTATTATCATTTAAGTTGTTGTGAGTATACACGTAAGTTTTTAAAAGAGAGACACGATTGTGATAGTGTGGTACAGAGAGTCTCTGGAACCAGAGAAAAATGAGATATAATAGATAACTGTTCTTCCTATCAGTGGTTACACTGAGAATGAGCTGCTCACAAACAGCACACAGAAGCATAGGAACTTTCATCTCAACTTTCCCTGTGATCACTAGGTCTGCTAAGGAGACTTGCCTTCTCCCAAGTCTGTCTTAATTGACAAGTGCACTGTGAGAACCCAATCTAGAAATGTTAGAACACTTACAGTAAGTACACTAATATATCATCCAAGATAAGTAGTACTTCCTCATCATGAATGCTTTCAACACAATTTTTTGGCTAAAAGAATAAAACACTGCAGGATACTCTTTCTCTTTTAGAAAACTGTCTTTCCTACATTCATTGTCTTTACGGTGCTTGATGTCCTCAGGGAACAGGGCAGTGCTTCTCAACCTGTGGGTCACAACTCTTTTGAGGGGTGAACAGCCTTTTCACAGGAGTTTCATAGCAGATATCCTGCCTATCAGATGTTTACATTATGATTCATAGCAGTAGCAAAATTACAGTTATGAAGTAGCAATGAAAATAATTTAATGGTTGGGGGTCACCATGACATGAGAAACTGTATTAAATGGTCATAGCATTAGAAAGGTTGAGGACCACTGTCTATGGCATAGCTGTGTAATCCTTGTGTTGATAATACACACCAGAAGAGTAGGGGAATTAGTGGTCCAGAGGGCATACTTTGAACAGAAAACACAAGAATGCTGGCAATAAATCTTTCTTTCCTCCCATTTGCAGACATGGTAGCAAAGTTTCAAAATACCAACACTGGCCTGCCCTTGAAGGTGGAGTCATTTCAATAATACAGCACACTACAATCTCTTTTTTCTCTCTCCCATCCTCACTTCTTCTTCCCCTTCATCCTTTGTTATTCCTGGATGAATACAACTGTGTGTGCATGTGAGTGTGCGTGTGCGTGTGCGTGTGTATACCTATATACAACTGTCTCAGATCTTGCTTTTTAACACTAGGACAGGCTACCGGATGATTTTAAGTTCTTTGATGGAATGGCGCTTACAGGTCCAAGGATATACCCAATCAAAAGGCTTCAAGTCATTTAAATGTAAAAAAAGGGGGGTGCAGGTTTATTGCTATTCTTTTCTAGGGATAAAAGGAAAAGGAAGCATGAACAAAATAGTCTAAGTGGAGAATTTACAGATGTTAACAGATATTACACTAACTTCATCTTTTGGAAGGAATAAAATTTTGACACATCTTGAATTATAAAATATAGTCATTGCTTATTAATTCCATATGTTCACATGAGATGAAAAAAATCATTTCACTGAAGTCCCAGAAGTATTAGGCCCCATAATAGATTTTCCCAAAGGTCTTCTTTGTCCTTCTACACAAAAGTTCTATATATGCTGAAGTTCTCCAAACACACCAGAAGGCTCTCAGACTTCCTCTTTCTTTTGTGACCTACCCAGTTGTTCTTCTTCTTCCTACTTACAAAATTAAGTGCTCTTGCCTCAACATTCATAATTTCCTATTCATGTATTCATACTTGTACTTCAGTTTCTCTCCCTTAACTGTCTATTTGTTTCTTATGGTTATACTGTGAATTCTCTTTATAAATGTAGTCCCTTTTAACACCCCCAAATATCTTATGGCTTCTGAGACATATTAAGATACAATATACGGGGGAAGGGGATGAGAAGAAGTTACCAGAAAAGAATAGAAAGGAGATTAGAATGATCAAGTTGCCTTCCGTTTATTTCCATATTTTGGATTTGAAGCAGGAAACTTAAAATTAAAATAATGTTATATATATATATATATTTCAAATATATATATATATATTTGAAAGTCCTAAAAAAAACTCCGCATTTCAATCCACTATGCTAGAGAATATTTTAAATCATCCCTCAGGAGACTTTATTTTTCTAATTGAACCATACTTTTGAGGGATAATAAAAGTCAATGAAGAAATATTAGCTTTTCCAAAATTTATTTTGCAGGAAATTGTTCTGAAGTATCTTAGACGTATATTAGATATTGCATTTTCCAAAGTTTGAGATGGAGAAAATTGGCACCATGAATCAGAACGAATCATCTTGCCCCTAATAATAAACCACCAATCCCAAAGAAAGGATCAAACCTTGTAAATGCTGTTTGCCATGGCTAATGTGGTTGAACCCTGGCAGACAAACGTTCTGCTGCTGCTGCTGCTGCTGCTGCTGCTGCTGCTGCTACTGCTGCTGTATTAAATAAACCTCTAGGGAGTATAGTTCAGATGCATTGAAAACCTTTCTAAAAGAAAGAGTTGAGCCATACCTGCATCTCAAACACTGTGAGACATGCAATCGTTTCCAGAATGAGACTGTGGTACCCTGGAATGATTTAGAGACTGAGGAGGAGGCAACTGCTATGTTTGATTGTGTTAACCTGTACATAATTATGTAATTACCTGCTAAAATTTAGTCAGAGTGTTGCATATCTGAATCATTAACTTTAACAATTGACAAGCTACTTTGATTAGTATTTTCATAGAGCAGGAATAACATACTTTTGTCAGCTTTCATATGATTAGCTATGATTGGGAATTTGTTTATGCAAAATGTTTTCGTTGCCAGTTTAGAGAAAAAGGGGAGGGAGAAGGAGGGCAAGGGAGTCATGTGCCTCCCCTCAGCAGACTGTCTTGTGGTTCAACTCAGGAAATGCCAACGATGAGAAAATGCATACAAGATACACACCATCACTCCCCAAATGGCACATAATTTTGGTGTCAGATTAAAATAATATCTAGAAAATTCAAGTTGGGAGAATTAAGCTCTCCCACCACAAATTAGACTGACAAGGACATCAATGTATGTGACATCAATGTAGACTGTCACATTCAACTTCTGGCTTGGCTAGGCAGCTCTTCTACATCATTGATCAGGACAGCTGATCTTCTGGGGGAAAGGCATGTCGATTATTTGTTATTTATTTTCTAGCAGAAACACAGCAGCTGCAGCAATTTCTGAGAGACTTCTCTGGCACCAATTTGCTATCAGTCTTAGGTAATATTGACTGTACACACATTCCTATTAGGCTAACATCTCCAAATGCAGCTAGCTATTCAAATAGAAAATCCTTTAATTTCTTGGCCATGATTGGACTGTGTGATGCCAAATTTCAACTCTCTGTGGAAGACAGAAAGTCCTCAGGACATGAAGTATTTCTTGTCTCCTCTGGCAAATTGGCTGGGCTCATTTGTTTTAAGTAAGCAATTACAAAAAGCAGCTTACAGAAATTTTAAAGTAAAATTAAAAGCAAAATTATTTCACTGGTTACTATGCATGTGCTGTCTTCCGTTCTTGAGGGAGTGTGTTTTGGATGGAGATGGATGTAATCAAAAGGCTTTAACATAGGTGGCACATCCTAACTTGGAACTGGGGAAAATGTGTGATTTGCCACTGAAGAGGCGAAACTATCCTCGCAGAGGAATTTTCAATGCAAAATCGACCCTTATCTTACATTATTTTATCTCTTGGAATTTTGATTACATAATCTAAAGAAAACATCTAGAAAGTTTTGTTAAACAACAGTCTTTTTAATGCCTCCCTGTATAAAAGAAATAATATTCTAAGTTCAGTTTGTTTCCCAAGAGAAGCAGAGAGCACCATACCACGTAAGACAGTTTTCCATATCAAATTAAAAACGTCAAACTCTATAATCATAAAGTATTGATCTCTCAAAATCAGACATTGCTGTTGTCACGTCTCACAGGCGTGAACATCTGCTCCATCTTTCACAATACGATTCTTCCCGACAATCAGACACTGCTGTCTTTGAGATCCAAGCTTAATTATACTGTTTTAAAGTCTTCATGATTGAACACACATGCACAAACATCTCCCTTACTTCGGCTTTAATCTTGTCTTTCCATTTCTCTGAGCATAATTTAAATGCAAAACTTTTCTTACAATTTCAAGTTACCATCCAGCCCTTTAACTCTTCTACTGTGTATTAAGTCTACCTTTCTGGCTATAATTCTCTGATAGCTCTTACTGATTAAAAACATATCCACCTCTCAGAAAATTTAGAGAAGAAACCCTGGCCTAATTTTCTTTGACATTACACATAATCTATTCTATTATGTCAAAACTAAGTCAACTGATACTGTGCTGTATTCATTTGCTTTTTAGATGATCATTCATTTTCATTACTAATTATATTCAGCAATTCCTTTATATGGACTATGCTGATAATGTTTGTAGCCAATTTTGGAGAACCATTACGTATTTCTGTGAAAGAGGATTCCCAGCCTATACTGTGAAGTCTTGTGAATGCAGAAGTCAGAAATTACCTGGGCATTGTAAGGAAAATATACCAATAAATCACCTGCTTGGACACGTCCATAGCTTGGGCATGTGGCATTATTTGACAGCATTTTGCAGCCTAAATACTCAATTGGCTTTCAGTATTGTTTTTACATTATAATATATTTCATAATATATTTGAATTTTGTCCATAAGAGGAAGCTGAGGTGCAAGACAGTGTTCAGAGATTGGGTCAGGAATAAGATATAATAGGGTGGAATAGAGAGACATGGAGGGATATTATGAAGATGAAGTGGGACTCAGCAAGAAAGGGGGATGGGCTACACTCCAATATGGAACAAAATAAGAAGTGTCATTGCTCATAATCAATATAACAACTGTATGTTATATTGTAACATTAGTGTTTGTGACAGAAAAATAGTGTCTAAAAAAACCATCAGCTAGCCCAAGGTATTTGTTGTTGTTGCTGTTGTGAAAGTCCCTTCAGTCAGTTGTGGCAACCAAGATTTTCCTCAGACCCTTTGCTTTTTAGATGATTACTCATTTTCATTTTAATTCATCATTTCATTACTAAGATCATCTAAAAAGCATCCAGTGGTCACTGGATGATAAAAGTACTTCTGGTTACAATTGTTCTTAAAGTCTTCTTAAACTATTTCACCATGTTTGGCATGATAAAAATTCGTATTTCCACCTGCCACATGACTCTTAAGACAAAGGCAAGGTTCTTTAGACTTTAAGTACCTCACATACATGATCTATTAGGAATAGCTAAAGAATGTTCAGTCATGTGATAAGGAAATTGATGATCCAGCAGAATCATGTCTATAAAGAGCTAGCCACAGCTCTGTTTTCCACAGCAGAATGAGAAATTAAGCAATCACCACAGTCCCAGCATCCCTTCCTCATCTGTTTGAAATGGTTTCTCACAAGTATGTGGTACTATCTGTCCACAGGACCATTTCTTTTCACACTTAACATCAAATAGACATAAAACCTCAAGAATGCTTGAAGCTAGATTTTGGAATAAGGAAACTAGTGTTTTGAAATATTCTCTTAGAGCCTTACAGGTCCTCTCACAAAAGATCAGAGTAGTCTTGCCTCTGAACAAATACACTGTTTCCATTCTAGTAAATTCAATTGTCTATGATGGACTCATTGTCATCAATCACTCTGATAGACTTTGCATAGCTGTAAGTTCCTTCAAGTTGACCTTTGTTTAGGATACAAACAGAATTATCTAGTGTGTATCTATCTAGTGAAGACTTTATTTCAAGCTTTATACAGCAGATTTTTTTTCAGATCTAGCTTATGGAAACAATAATTTTACATTTTATATTTCTTTGGACATCCTGGCCTTTCTCATTCCGATCACCTAAGTGCTGCTAAATTTCTTAGGAAATGGAAGATTCTAAAAATCACAAAAGTTCCTATTATTTCCTAAACAGCATGCAAAGCTGTTGCATAATCTTAGAAAAAGATAGACAGGACAGACCTTACAAATATATTTAAATCTCTGAAATGTAGACAAGAATATGTAAATTGAAAGTAAATTTATTTTAGTGAACTGGCAAGAAAGGAAAAAATATAGGGCCATATGTTACCATTGGTTTTGCATATTTGGGGAGGGGGAGGCTTCTTAAGCCAGGCATTTTCAGGCCATAAAATGTCTTCCATAGGTAACCACAGGCTGGCAAAAATAGCAGGCAAGTGTTGAAAGTTAGAAATGAGGACGATGCTTTTATTGGTGGCTGAACAAAGTGGGAAGTTGGTATGAGAGGAATGGAGCTGGGAGTGAGATAAATTTACTTACATGGAAGTAGCATCCATAAGGAAGGCAACTGTCCTCGAAACAAAAGTTCTTTGTCTCACCTTCATTCTTCCTGTTGACATCTCTCTATCACCGAGGAACAGCTGTGAAAATAATCTACAGTGTAAAGGTCTGTCCCCTACCTCACCTACCTGTTGTGGGAGCCAAAGTCTTCATCATGGCTTGCTTCTGTGAAAATGTCACAAAACACAGAAGGCCAGCTTGTCTGCTAGCCCGAATACAAATAATAAATAACTTTCATTTTAATAGGAATATTAAACAACTTGAAAGCAAGGCTTTCTATGTCTTGACAATAACCCACACAGCTGAGAACAATGGCATCTCATCAATAAACACACAATAACTTTAAGTGAACAAATCTGAGATAAACAATAACTATTGCAAATGTTTGATGCAGCATCACAGGTTTCAATTAACTTCTCTGTGTAAGTATGAATATAATTGGACATTGTCTGTTTCCATGAAAGATAGACTATTTCTCAATAGTGACATGATTCCACATGTTTGCGCTCCTTTAGCATTGATAAAACATCTTTCCACGGCTTACAGTACATGTATTCAGAAGTCAGAATTCCAACTCTTTCTCAAGACAGAATTCTTCTTTTTAACTTGGGAGACCATGTGTAGATAAACAAATGAATCTCTAAACTTCTGTTTTTCAGTCTAAAAAATTATAAAAAATACAGGTGTCATTGGGTTCCAGGGATGTTAAAATGAACTGATACCATCATTCTGTGCTCTACTTCTGAGTTTGGTCCTTCTCTTCCTTTCCTTTATCCTTTTCCCCTCCTCCTTCCCTTCCTCCTCCTCTTCCTCCCCTTTTTCTCCCCTTCCTTCTGCTCCTCCCCCTGCTCCTCCTCTTCTTCAATGTTGACATGTGGGGCCATGTGCTATTTCAATTTATTCTTATTTCTCTTCTTGCCTTATTTTATTCAGCACTGTAAGAATCCTTTCCCCTTTTCAGATTGACAGGATTTTATCCCATCACGGATTTGTAGTGCGGTTTGTTTGCTAATTCATCCAATGATGACACATAGGTTGATTCCACATTTTGGCTGTTGTGAAGAATGCCATGTGACTACAGAAGTGCAGACTTTTGACTACAGAAGTAGGATCGCTACATCACACAATTTAACCATTGTTTGTGTAGTTAGGACTATTGCCTGAGCAGAAGAACCTGGACTGTGTAAGGCGGAAACAGCAAGCTAAATACTAGCGCTCACACATTCCATTACTCTCTCTTGAATGTGGATGAAATGTGAAGAGCTCCCTCAAGCTCTTCTACTGTGACTTTGCTGCCATGGTGGACTGTAACCTAGAACTATGAGCTAAATGCATCTATTCTCCTCTAAGTTGGATTTTCAGAGTATTTTTATCACAGCAGGAATACAAGAAACTAAGAAAACCAGTTCGTGGGAAATTTCATGAAAAATAAGAGAATACACTTTGGACGTACAGTTTACAGCCTTTAGCCCAGTGTTCACTGATCCCTTCACTGTGGCAAGAAGTTTCCCTCAGCTGTAATCTAACTCCATGATGTGGCCGCTTCAATGAATCCAGTCTGGAAGTGTGAGAGAGTAAAAACCTGTTAGATTTTCATCCCTGGAAGAGAATTCTCTTCTCTTCTAGCCCTCAAGCTGACAGATGTGAACCCATCAGCCAGGATTCTCCAAACAACCCGGCACAGCAATTCACAGTAGTGACCAACTCAAGGCTGAATTTTCTGTTGGTTTTTCTTTGTCTTTTTTCTATCACCTTGGTTCCTTGGAGTCAATTCTAAAGATAAACTATCTCAGCACAAAGCTTGTGTATTTTGTTCCTGGATCAAAAAAAAAAAAAAAAACTGGCCACCAGGATGAAATTTTGGACTTAAATCATCTACCATATATACATAAATAAAAAGTCCTTCATCATGGAAGTGGGTGAGAAGCTGATAAACTCTCGCATGCTATACCATCAAAATTTCTGAGGATGTCATAAGGATTTAGCAATGAAAGTCTCAAGACTCCCAGGAAAGGATTTAGAGAAGTCTTTTGCTTACATCTGCAAGGCAGATGTTACTAAACATTAGGGCCTGGGTTTAACTGAAAGGGCAGACTTACATAAGAAGCAAAATGTATGCATTAAATTATTTTTATATGCTAGTGACAAAGACATGATAGGAAAATCAATGGCATTCCCAGAATGGAGAGGGGTATTTTGTACCACAATTTTAGATCATTGAGCTGCATCAGAGAAAAACTATGAACACAAAAGCATTAAACTTCTCAGAAATTAATATTGTGGGAAAGAAACCTGAAAGTGAAGTTAATATGCTTCCATGATGACACCTTGATGCTTGATTTACACACACAAAAAAAGTGAGTTGGTGCCAGTGGGATGGCTCAGCAGGTAAAGGTGCCTACCCCATGTGCCTAGTGATCTAAGTTTAATCCCTGGAATCTACTTAGAGGTAAATGGAGGGAACTGAATGCACAAGGCTGTCTTCTGACATCCACATATGGACCCTCTGTGCACACATCATAAATAATAATAATAGTAATAATAATAATAATAATAATCTAGAGGTTTTGATGCAGTAAAAGACTCAGAAAGAAGAAGAAATTCTAAGAGGAAATTTTTCTGAGACTAAATACATACACCACCTATAAGCTTTTCATCTCTGTAAAATCTAGAATTTAAATGTCTGGAGTAAGCCAGGACATTCCCTTATCCTAAGCCTATCATCTAAGTTAAGAGATAAGTTATAAATGATATCATTCCCACTGAAATAGAAACATATCGTGTAAGAGATTGTAAATATTTCAGTAGGTACTCTACTTGGGAATTCTCCTCAAACCCATTTGTCCAATGACACTGTGGTTAGTTTAGAGTAGGTCTCAAAGCAAGAAAGAGATTGCAATGGTTTCTAATTTTGCTATAAGATGTCCTTACATATGGGCCATCGGCTACAGCACCCAATGGCTGTGGATGTATTTGTGGTAGGTTGTGATGCAAAATGTGAAGAGTCTTGACCCAGATGACAGTTTATATCTTGAAAATCAGATTTCGGTTACCTAATAACCCCTAGTTGAAGAATAATACCATAACCATGGAACACGGGGAGATATTCTACAAAATCTGCCTATTCTGAGTTGATTAGTATCCCAAGTACCATGTCATAAATTTGAGTGAAATATGTAGTGGTCCACTGTGTGATGAAAGAATTTTATGCAAGCAGGTCAGAGGATAGAAGAAAATTCTGTGGATGTATGGCTAAAATTCCATTTCTTCTACCTGCTGCTTCAATGCATTTCCTCTCCTAATACCCAAGAATTCATGGGGCCTTGGCTAATACAACTAACAGAAGAAAACTTATGTTGACCTGACTCACTAGTGCATTATTTTAAATATTGGTCCCAGTCACACAGGTCACTGAGACAATGGTAAAGTGCAATGCTTTAAAGATGGTTTCTGTTCTGATGCATCATGTCTTTGTGACAGAAAAGGACCATGGTAACACTTCCAACAGCGTCTGCAATGGAGTGCTCCATTTCTGAGTCACTATCAAGGAGAATAGATTTATCCTAGACCTTTCTCTTGATCTAACTATTACACCAATTCTTGTTGCAATAACCCCAACAGAAAGAAGAATTCTGGCATCTCACATAAACTATTCCTCATTCCATTTGATCTGTTCTCTGTGGCTTTTCTGACTCCACAGTCTTTGACAGTTTGGGGAAATACTAGAGACACACACACAAGGCCCAAAACACCAATGACATATGAATCTAACTTTGAATTTTTAGATTTCTGTGTTTAAGTTGGAATGAGCCTTAGAGAGGCTAAGAAGAAAGAAAGGAGCCATGGGATGGGTATGGTCTTGGAAGAAGCTGGATAAAAAACCACAAGTGATATGAAAGTAGATGGGAAGTGCTAGGGGAATGAAGATTTTAAAGAGAATGGAGATGGGGAGACGTAGTAAAAAGTGTTCGGAGAGTTAACAAAACTTAGGATACATGAAACAGAAACATACTACTTTATAAACTGAATAAAATATAATTTAAGAGAGTTTGAAAGGAAGTACCCCATATTAGTGGATAACAGTCCTTCCAGAAGCCATAGATGGTTGCAAAGGGCATCAAGATCATGATAGGGGAACCTACAGAGACAACCGAACCAAGATAGTAGGAACTCATAAACTTTAGACCAGCAGCTGACTCCCCATGGGAGACCTTGACTTGGGAAATGTGGGGATGGGGATGGGTTGGGGGGGAAAGCTGGGGAGTGGAAGGAGGGAAGAGAGGGGAATCTGTGGTTGGTATGTAAAGTAAATAGAAAATATAATAATAAAAACAATCTATTACTGTTAAATGCCCTCAGCAATTAATCACCTGTGTCCCCTGGATGCTAAACTAATGAAGAAAACAGGTGCCATAAGGTTTGTCTCAGGTGAAGATAAAAAGCCTAATTGTTAATAGGAAGAGGAGTGGGAACAAAATAAGGTAAAGGGGCTGAATATGATCACAAAGTATTACATACATGCATGAAACTGATAAAAATCTGTCCCTGGTGCAGGGGTGGGCTTTTTGGAGACCAGTGCCTAAGGTGTGACACCTTGCACAGCCTTAGTGCAAAGGGGAGGGGCTTGGATCCGCCACAGCTATGTGTGCCAGGCTCTGCTGACTCCCCATGGGAGACCTTGACTTGGGAAATGTGGGGATGGGGGATGGGTTGGGGGGGAAAGCTGGAGAGTGGGAGGAGGTAAAAGGGAGGAATCTGTGGTTGGTATGTAAAGTGGATAGAAAATTTCTTAATAGTAAATAGAAACAATCTCTTACTGCTAAGTGCCCTCAGCAATTGATCACCTGTGTCCCCTGGATGCTAAACTAATGAAGAAAACAGATGCCTTAAGGTTTGTCTCAGGTGAAGATAAAAAGCCTAATTGATAATAATAATAAAAATTAAAAGCAAAAGGAATACAAATATAAATAAATTTAAAATAAAGGAAAAAGGAGAGGGGAAGAGAGAAGGAAGCGAGGAAGGAAAAAAAGGAAAGAATAAAAACAGACAGACAGGAAAGAAAGGAAGGAAGAATGAATGAATGAATGAATGAATGAATTCAGACAGGTAGCACCCCCACCACACACACATACACCAACCTCAAGGAGCTACAATACCAATGAGGCAAGCGAGACATGCTATTGTTGCAACAGTGGCATGAGGGCTTTGGGGGTAACCAGTTACTTTCTCGCTAGATTTTCAACTTGTTGCACAAGAGGAAATTCACGCCTAATACTGTAAAAATGGGCAAAAACCTATGACTGAGAAAGTCTTAGACCCAACCTACTACTGCTGCTTTGCTAAGATGACATAGCATCAAATAGTCTTCTAAATATCTATACTTATTCTCAGCTTTAGTCAGAGAAGCCTTTCTTCATAGTGTGTGGAAGTGACTAAGGAAATCCATATCTGCACAAGATGCTGAGAATAAAGAACAGTTGAGGGTTCAGTTGTAAACAAGACATCTGTCCACACCTGGAAACTCAGGAAATGTTATAGGAAAAGGAGGTAGAAAGTATGGAAGGGCCAGAAGATAGGGAGAGGCCTTCTAAGTGCCACCTTCTAAGCACAACAGTCATGACAAATCTGAACTCCCAGACCCTATGTCTAATGGACTAGACCCTTCAAGTCAGGCCTGCTTAACAGTCACTGTGGATGGTGAAAGGGCTCACAGTGCCTCACCCTACCTACTGCTGAACTGTTAGCAGCAACCAATTCTGGGAGACAGAGAGGCATAGTACTAGTTATGTACCCACTGGTGAGCCCACCAGGTTCTAATAGACAGTTCTAAGTACAAGGTCACAAAGATGGTCCTAGTTAAACTCGTGGAACACAAAACAAAATGTTGTGAAAATGGAAAAGAAATTCATAATAAAGGAGGCTAATAAAGTTGGGAGAGAAACGAGAGAAGGTGCAGGAGACAGGTAGAGAATAACTACAATGTGTTATATGCATGTGTGAAATTGCCAAGGAACAATGTTTACCGAGAGAAACAAGAAAGAAAGAGAGAAAAGAAAGAGAGAGAGAGAGAGAGAGAGAGAGAGAGAGAGAGAGAGAGAGAGAGGGAGGGGGGGAGGGAGGGAGGGGGGGGGAGAAGAGATAATGTACTATTAGCCCCTCTATTGTTAACTTAAGAACCTTAGGGAGAGGCAAGCTTCCATTAGCAATTTAGGAAGTCATGCTGTGTTGGTCAGAAAGTATTCAGAATAGAGTTTAAAGACATCCACTAAATGTTACCATAAGCACAGCTTGGAAGTACAAGAAAGATGCACTCTCTCTGCTTATGAAATCAGCTCCCCAAACAAAGTACTTGCAGGCAGTCTCTTGTCTCAGGCTCTCCTGATGGGAAAGGGGAGTTTCTCTTGATAGGAAATCTGGGCTGGGCAGAGAGGAGATGATTATAGGAAACACAGTTCCTTATATAGATCTGGCTCTCTAATTTAATCATTCATAAATGAGTAAGTTCAAAACAAGAAGTAGCCTTAAACCTGTAAGCTTATTGTCACTGGCTGATATTTTGTATCTTAATCAAGAGATATTTGCATAGAAATGCATCCACATGTTGACATAGAGACTGTGTTTAGGAAAGGAGTTCAGGTGTAGCATCCCACTTCCCTGTTCTCTGTATTGTGATACAGTCATTAGCAATGTCATTTAATAAAATACAATTATTGATAATAACTAGCATTCATAAAGTATTCTTTGTATGCCTGGAACAGAAACCATATCAAGTAGTTGGGTATGTGTGTGTGTGTGTGCGCACACACACACACACACACACACACACACACGTATGCATGTGTGTATGTGTATTTAATCATTCTTAAGCTTCAAGCCTATGCCTGGAAGCAACTGTCACTATTTTTTTCTGAATGAAAAACGTGAGAACATCTCATTGTTCAACTTGACAAAACGCATACATTGGCAGAGCAAGAGTTAAAGTCATTATACCAACAGTTGCCTTGTCTTAGTTTGCATTCTATTGCTTTAACAAAATACTTAGATCAAAAGCAACATCCCATCATGAAGATAAGCCAGAGCAGGGATTCAAGGCAGGAATCTGGAGGCAGTAACTGACGTAGAGACCAGGGAGGAATATTGCTCACTGGCTTGTACAGTTTGCTTTGTTATACACCCCAAATCTGCACAGGAATGGTACTGACCACAGTAGGCTGGGCTCTTCTGCAACAATCATCAGTGGAGAAAATGCCCCCCACAGACTTATCATCAGTTCAGTCTGAAGCTGAAATTTTCTCAGTTGAAGTTCTCTCTTATCAGATGACTCTAGCTTATGTGAAGTTGAAAAAAAAAAAAAAAAAAACTAACCAGCACAGCTGTGAGACTTATCTGTGAAGTTAGACATTACTCTAAAGGATGGAAAACAGAAGTGAGGACAGAAGAAAGAAATCTAACTCAGTTGAGGTCACTAAAAACTTATTTTCTAGTAGAGAGCCAGGCTGTCATTGATGACTTACCCTCCTATTCAAAACAATTTATCTAATGCTCAGCTGCACACAAAAACCTCTTTTAAGTGTTGAAGACACAGCAATAAATTAGACAAAGCTCAGGAAGCATAAACTACATTTTCCAACTAAAATACACACTAAATGAATATTTACTGAAAAGGTCAGTTTGCCAGGAAAAGTGCCCCAGGTAAAGGTTTAGCCCACTGTTACAGTAACTGCAAACACAAACATATTTTTTACTGAAGTTTTCAACTGTATTCAAATAATTATTTATCCATGTTTATTGAGCATCTTCCATGGGGTAGGCAGTGGAACATGGATCCCTGCCTTTTGGAATGCATAGTATGTTCTGGTGTACATATAAGACATGGTTGTCACAGAAACAAACAAGTCTACATGTGGTGAGTATTTGAAAAAAGTTAAATAAGGTGATGTCATGCACGAGCCAGCTTTCCTGGATAAGTGCAGCGTCCACCCCTCATCAAAGAAGCTGTTGTTTACAGCAAATGCAGGCCATCCTAGAAAACTACAATTGGACACTGTGGTGGTTTGAAAGAAAATGGCCCCCAAAGGGAGTGTCACTATTAGGGGTGTGGCCTTATTGGAGGAAGTGTGTCACTGGCGGGGAGCGGGGGAGGGTTTGATGTCTCTTTTTCTCAAGCTTCCCTCAGCATGATAGTAGTCAGTTGACTCCCTGTTGCCTGCAAGATATAGGACTCTCGGCTCCAGCACCACATCTGCCTGCATGTCACCATGCTCCCCTTCATGATCATAATGGACTAAACCTCTGAAAACTGAAAGCGAGCCACCCTCAACTAAACGTTTTCTTTATAAGAGTTACTGTGGTCATGGTGTCTCTTCACAGCAATAGAAATCCTAACTAAGCAGACACAGTGCAGAAATCAATCGCTCATTTAGAGCTCAGGCACAATGGATACACCTACATTAAAGCCCCTGCATCTGTAGCCCAGGGAACATGGAGGAAGAAGGGGCAGAAAGGCTGTAAGAGCCAGAATAGCAGGAAGTCTGCTGTGAAACAATCATTCTTAGAAATAGCTGCAAAATCAACACCTGAATAATGGTAATAACAAGACACATGCCAGCATGAGAGGGGGAAATCTCAGGGGGCTCCACCCCTAGGCTAAGAATCAATTGACTGCCAAGAGAAGGAGAATTAGCCTCTCACAGGGATGAGTCACATCATGGTTGCTGAATACACAGTGCTCAGTCTTGAAGCCATATACACACAAACAACAAAACAGGCTCAGCAGGTTGTATTTATAAATTTGTGCATATACATGCATACATACATATATACATATGTACATGTGTACATACATACATATATGTAACAATAATAATAAGAAAGAAGCTATCAACTTGAGGGTGGAAGTGGATACATGGGAAGGCCTGGAAGCGGGGAAGAGAAGAGGAAAATGATATAATTCTATCTCAATTAAAATCATATTTTAAAAATTAATTTATTTGGTGTAAATTTGAATGATTTTTTCTACATATGCCTAGCAGCCTTATTCTTTGTGCTCTTTGTGTATAACTGATACAAATTTTATTAAGGCATCCCCAGGGGTCTGGGAGGGTGATACCAGAGACAACTATATCATGAGGAATCTGACCTAATCAATGGTTTAATCATTTAATTTCAAATGCTGTCACATTTTGTAGAAGGGAAGAGATTTCATGTGGAAAGAGTTGAAATAAAGACAGTATCATAGCAGCATGTCACCATCATATAATTCATCCAGAATTTCCTTCT
Organism: Peromyscus aztecus; assembly: GCA_902168405.1. NCBI lineage: Eukaryota > Metazoa > Chordata > Mammalia > Rodentia > Cricetidae > Peromyscus > Peromyscus aztecus. The sequence continues at coordinate 20,880 of CABHPQ010136203.1, forward strand.
AAAATGCTGACTTTTCTGTTGTTTTCTCTGTCTGGTTTCTACTGATGTTCCTTTTATACTCCAGATATTAATATTTTGTGATATTTTACATTGTAGACCTCCTCTTCCATTTATCACCCTCAATTAATTTTGTCTATCCTGAGTGAAAAAACTTCAGTTAGTTATAGCTGAATGTCTCATTCAATCCTGAACATGACTTGCGATTTTATTTCAGAGTATTTTGTAATATTTAATAGACCTGATTCTTTTGATCCACGAAGCTCTCAGGTGTTCTTTATTAATTTCTATATGTTCTTGAGTTTTATTTTGTTAGCTGTGATTGTTCTTGTATTTCCCACTTCATAGTGGAGTCGGTTGCTGTGAGATACAGAAAGATATTTCATTTTTGTTTGTTTGTTTTGTTTTGTTTTTCAAGACATGGTTTCTCTCTTTGTAGCCTTGGCTGTTTTGTAGACCAGACTATCCTCAAACTCAGAGATCCTCCTGCCTCTGCCTCCCAAGTGCTGGGATTAAAGGTGTGTGCCACCACCACCCAGTGATATTTAGTTTTTAAAAATTGATTTTATATCCAATAACTTTATTTTCATGTTTGTGGAATTTTGTAATAAAATTCAAGTGATCTTTGTGTTATGTTCCTTTTTTTTTTTTGCTTTAGCAGAAACTATTTTCCTTTGACTAAGTAATGTAGTATTAAGCTCTTCTGATGGATGTTCTGATGTTTGCCTTTCCTTACTCTTCTGAGACAGACTCATCATGATCATTTTTTAAAAGACACATTTGACTGCTGTGAATGGACAGCTTCTCTGTACCTTTGCAACAATGCTCATGATTAAAGGTTTTCCCACCTTCCTTTTTCTCTTAGTCATCCAACTGTGGAATCAAGTCTGTACTTGCTCTGTGGTATAAGTTAATTAGATTTGGCTCTTTTCTATTTCATAGAAAAACTTTAAAGGAAGAGGGGTAATGTATATCATGGAATTTTTGTAGAACTTTCCAAATCTTTTATTTATAGGGGATAGATCTGACTGGGATTCTACTTGATAACAGTCTTAAAATCGTTCACACTTTCTTCCTCTCTACACTCATACAAACTACAGAGCCTGCTTTTGCTTCATTGCCCTGTTTTCAAACATTGCTCACAGCTGTTCATTTTTCTTTATTAGTTTGTTAATTATGGCATCTTTCTTGCTTTTTTATAAATTTTATTTCTAACCTCTTTTTAATTTCTCGCTCAGTTTTGCCCAAGATTACTCATATCTGTTTTGTTTTGTCTTCAGAAATGCAAATTTTTGTTTAGTCAGTATTTTCTAATTTTCCTCTCCTTCATTGTGATTTAATTTTACATTGTTCCTGTGTATGTTTCTCTACTCTTGGGTTAATGTGTTGATCTCATCTCTCATTTGCTCCTAGTGTCCTTGTAAGTATATTGAAGCTGTCAATGTTTCTCTAACTATATCTATCCTGGTTTGATGAATTTGATAAGTTGAATTTCAAGGTTATTTATATCTAAGAATCTCCTTCATAATATTGCTAATCCCAAATTAGTTAATGGTATATTTATTAGCATCTACTCTATGCTTAAATTTACGCAGTCACATAAGTCACTTTAACCTATACAATGCAGTGCTTTTGGAATTCCCTGAGACTTTCTTTGTAGCTAAGTATGCAATTAATTTCTGTGAATTTTATGTTTGCTTTTAAATTGTGCTTATTTATAGGGTTCACAGGGGAGCTTAGAAGACCCCAACCGCTATAAACCATTAATTTGCTTCAGATGATGAGACTAAGGGGTATAAGAGTTATTGATCACAGAACAGGAGCAGAGAAGAGAGACCTGCTTGACTTGTGCACTGGCTACAGGGCTCTCAGAAGAATTTCCTCTACAGGAGCTGGCCAAGGCTTGGGCGGCATGGATCTTCCACTAACTGCCAAAACAGAAGGCAACACCTAACCATCTTTTTGAGTTCACTGGAGATGCACAGAAGGAAATAGGGAAGTGGTGCAGCTTAAAATATACCAAAGTCAAGTGTCAAAAGCTAATTAGGACTCTGCCCTGATTGCACACTGATTTTAGATGTTCAGTTCTGTTATGTTTATCTTCTAAATATTGGATTAATTTATATTTATTTGACCTACCAATTTCTCTGAGTGTTGTGTAAAATCAGCCAGTGACAGGTTTCATTTATCTACTCCGTTTTATGTAATAGTTTATCAAATCCACTTGTACATATTAGTATTTTATACAACTTCAAGTTCTTCCATATTGGAAAGATATATCGTTGGGTACATGCATGTCAAGGCATTTATTATTCTTGTTTCTGCATTTTTATCAATATTTTGTTCTTTTGTTTGCCTTGAGTTCTCTTTTGCCTAATAATGAAATTTGTTCTCATTTGTTCTTGGATTTCTGAGTATTTAAGAATTTCTCTATAGTTTTATATTTCATGAATGTTTTGATTTTGACTATATTTTATTGAAATGGGAATCTTTTGATTTATTAAATGCTTTTTATTTGTTGTAGTTACTGAATATTAAAATTATATTGCCATTCCATGGTTTCTGTTTGCTGTATGCCTTTGATTTTCCTCTTAAATATTTCAAAGTTTATTTTGTTACAAAATTATTTATTCCAATTTTAATCTTCAACTATTTTTAAATTATTTAAGTCATTTTATGTATGTTACATTTATTTTAATAATATCTTAATATCACTTGTTAAGATAATTGTGTATCTATATTTTCTTTGAGTCTTTAGCCATGTGTCTTCTCACATTCTGATTTCCTCCTTTCTATATTGCTCTTAGGCATTTAAATTTTTTACCTTATTTTTATTTATTTTAACTTTTACTGCTTAATTTCTGTTAAGGTTTTATAGTTATCTTTTCTTAAATTAGTCCTGTTTCCTTGCTTAATGACTACCTGACTTCCATTTTACCACTAATTCTTTATTTAGATCCTCATTCTTCTACATCATCATTCATATTTGGGCTATTATGTTTTAGATCATAGTATCTACACTTGATTTCTTTTTCTAGCATGTCCAATATCCACACTTTCATGTTTGGTAATACATAATGATGCTATTGAGATTCATAATTTGCCTTGATTTTAGCTTTTTATTTGATTTTGTGTTGTATTCTTTGAATTTTGTGATATTATCTACTATGAGTCTATAGTTCTAAGAATCTTTCAAGACCTCAATCATAGGTTTTCTTCCCTTCACAAGTTAAGGCTGTGTAAAACTGCATCAAGGTAATTGTATATCAAAATGAGGAGCCTCTTATGTTAAATCTGAATTACACAACTGTTGTTTCTACACAGTTCACATACACACACACACACACACACACACCCCTGAACCTCCACTTGGCACATCTCTTCCCAAGTGTCACCTTCTTAAATGTGCTCTGCAGTTTCGTGACCTATTAAATGTGAAGGAGCTACTTAGGAAAAGAGAATATCTACTAGATAATCTGTCCGACTTCAGTTTTGTTTTTCTCTCCCAAACTTAGTTGCACTGTAAAGAAACATACTGTGTGCTTCGCAGTGATGATGAGAAGGGGAAATATCACAGAGAATTGTAGGAAAGACAATGAAAGAGTCACACCCTAACCTGTTACTGTCCATGGTACTCTACTTTCCTTCATTCTAGATTGATTTCTTCTAACTCCACACTAAATAAACTTATTTTCTGTCTCCTTGGGGATTTCTTGGTGGCTTTTCTGTTAGTTTAGGAATCCCAATATTCTTTCATATCTCTGAAATCTTGTATTTTGGGTTTGAAGAAGGATGCAATAGCCTGTTACTTGGTCATTTTATCCAACAGATACTTTAGTTTTAAAATCACAACTCAAATACAGACAAGGACCAATTCTGATTTCTTTTTTTTAAGATTGATTTATTTATTATGTATACAGCATGTATGTATGACTGCAGGCCAAAAGAGGGCACCAGATCTCATTTCAGATGGTTGTGAGCCACCATGTAGTTGCTGGGAATTGAACTCAGGACCTCTGGAAGAGCAGTCAGTGCTCTTAACCTCTGAGCCATCTCTCCAGCCCCCAATTCTGATTTCATAGGCAAATTATCTACCTCGGTGTTTCATCTGTCCAATAAAGGGTTATTAAGAGATTATGTAATGCATCTTAAGTACCTGGAACTGTGTTTGGTACATTATCATACAAATATTACCCATGAATGCTAATACATTTGAGTTAAAAAAATTTCCAGACTTGAATATAAATTCCTAGAAAAGCTTGTATGTTGAAGCCTTGATCCCAAGTGACACTGTAGAGAGGTTACTGGATGATGAGGCTGCCAACTTTATCAGAGAGTTATTCCACAATTGAGTTCTTACTGAATAGCATATTAGAAGATGGTATCAGTAGAGAAAGTAAGTCATAAGCACATGTCTCTCACAAGCATAGCCTGTATCTGGCCCTTTCCTCTCTGTCCTTCTGCTTTACATGGAGAGGAGTTCTATCTTCCATAGTTTTCCATTACAATGTCTAGTCATACCATATATAATACCAAAAGCAAGACCACCCAGTTTCTGTGGACCAAAGCCTCTAAAATATGACCCAAAGAAATGTTCTCCTTTTGAGTTGATTATGTCTGATTTGGAGTACATAATTGCATGTCTTATGTTTTCCATAGTAACAAAAGATTAATACAGGAAATTGGTGTGAGAAATAGGGACATTGATGTGACTATTTACTGTATACACAAACAATGGGATTCAGAAGCATTTGGAGTTAGTTTATGGGAAGAATTTGAAAAGATTTGGAAATGCAGGCTAGAGAAAGCCTAAATTTCTACAAGAAGAGCCCAATAAATAATTCTTGTGGTAGCACAGATGATCATCCTGCTGACAGGCATGCAGGCAGTCCTGACTGTATTCATGAGGTTCCAGATGGAAATAAGGACTATTGGGAATTGGACTAAAGGCCTATCATATTATATCATGGCAACTGACTGGCCTGCATTTTGTCTATGCTCTAAGACTTTGGGGAGAGATAAATTAAAGGGGATGAACTCTAATGTAATAGAAGAAATGTTAAGACAGAACAGAATTAAGCCCACTGCTTTAGTGATACTGGCTGGTTGGGCCATATTTACAGTGAGAATCTACAGCAAAAGGCAGTACGGAAGTAATCAAAAATTCTACAATTTGTCCAGAAAATGATCCCATTTAACGTTGGAACAGAGCAAGGTATAGCTGCTGAAGAGAGAAGCAAAAAGTAGCAGGTATTATTCTTGAGACAGTAAGAAAGATGTCTTCAAGGCCTTTCAGAAATTCGCCTGATGCTGCCCATTGCAGACTAGAGTATAAGGGGAGGAAACTCATTTGAAAGACTTTGCTTGGAGAAGAGATCTCAGGGGAAGCCTCTACTTACATGGCCTTTTAGGGCAGTGTTTTTCCATGTTCTTCTATACAGGCTTCGAGGCCACATTGCGACCCAGATGTTGTGAAAGTAGACTTTTTGTCATCCATATGATGCTGTTTTTGCAGGAATGCAGATTGCAAGAGTTGTGTTATCATGGAATCTTCCCTGTGGGTTCCAAAAGGGTGGGGGTGTAGACAATGCATAGTGGGTCACAATCCTGTTGGCTGCCTTTGTGATGCCCTAAGGTGTAAGAGTAAAGGCTAAACCACAGCAGAGCCTTCAAGGAGTGAATTTCTGCTGATAAAAGCTACAATGAGTGAAGTCAACCCAGGGTAGAGGTAATATGGGTGCAGCTGGTAAGGCCACCAGGGCAAGGTTGTACAAAACCTTTGGAGCACATAACATGCTTACCAGATAATAAGCATGAATCTAGAATTTAATGTTTGACCTAATAGGTTTTGGTATTGCTTTGTTCTGGTTAGTTAGTGTTTTTTTTCCATTCCTCCCTTTTGAAATGGGAATGTTTAGTCATCATAATAAAAATATTTAACTAGTTTCTATTGTTTAAATGGACTCATAGCTAAAACCTCAATGAATATATCAGATTTGGACTTTTGAGAAGCTATAGAATGTTAAGATTATGGAGTCTCTTGGAGATGGAGTACATGTATTTTGAATTAAGAGAGGGCATGAGCATTTTGGATGTCAGGGGTAGATGGCATGGCTTTAACTTTAAGTATTCACCCAAAACAAGATTTCTGCAATGAAGGTTTAGCACTTAGCTGGTGTTGTATTGGGAAATGATTCTGTCTTATAGGTGCCAACTTCATTAATGGACTGATCCTGGGTTCATGCTAAATTACCCATTGCTCGATAAGACCTTCTAAGGAAGTTATGTCATTGTACTTAGGCAGTGAAGGGTTTGTCTTGTCATTGGTCCTTTCCTGTGTATCTTTGTGATTCCCATGAGACAATCATCTTTGTTCCATCATGCCTTTCCAATATGATGCTTGGCCTTACCACGCAGGCCAGGACTCAACAGGTCCAAAAACTTACAAAACTTTGAGCCAAATTAAATCTTTCCTCATTTGAAGCTGTTCATGTAGGGAAGATTTTTTTTTTCATGACAACCAAAAAAAAAAACAAAAACAAAAAAAACAAAACAAACAAACAAAAAAACAAAAAACAACAAAAAAACCTGACTGAATAATTTATTCTATATTACAAATAAACATGCATTTTTGGTCAATAGAGGACAAAACCACCTGCCAGTGTCTGTGCAATAGAACGAGCTCCCCCACATTGAGCACCTCTCACTACTGCTTTGACTTTATGAAAAATGAAATCAAACAGAACAGGGTACATTTAATACTTAGATTTGTTTTAATAGGGTACAAGTACCCCCAAAAATCTTCCATATGGCAGGAAATAAAGTTAAATGTATGCAATAAGCTTTGAAAAGAAAGGGAGTCAGGTTCCATGCAAGTTTTTGTATTAAATTGTTACAGGGCCAGAAGCATGGGCTTCAGGAATGCCATTATTCTCATAGTCTTGACTTTTCTGCAGTTATCTTCTGTTATTTATTATCTGAAGGTGTTGGCTGGTTTGTTAACCTTTGACAGAAAAGAGTGTCATCGTACAATCCAAAGTGTAAACAAGACAGCACCGTATCCCCAAGAGCCAGACACAGTGGGAGCAGCCCATCAACGTGATATATCCCCAAAGGAAGCTCAGTTTTAGAGCAAATAGTGAGGATATATGGCCCAGGGTAGCATCTCTTGTGAAGTCACACAGAGACCTCTCCTGAGAGACCTAAAGCCGGGGAGACTTCTGTGAGCTGCCATTATGAAAGTCAACATCTTAAAACAATATGAGAATCAAGTATGTGTCTGAACCTTGAAGGCACTTCCAATGCACACCAGAAATGTAATATTTGAGGCCTGCTCCTTATCCTGAAATACCATGCTATCTAGCATAAATATCTCTAGTATCTATTCATCCATTGTCATTTTACTAATGACAATAATATTAGCCTGTACCAGTAAACAACAAAGACAACATTTTAAACTAATCCATCTTAGAATTATGCTCCAAAATGATTACCAGCTCTTCCTTGCAGTTTCTTGCTCATTGCCTGGGACCCCATTCTTGCTTCTTTATTGAGCCCTTCATCTCTTTATCATATTTCTTTCAGTTTAACAGTCATCACCCACCCTCCAAATCCTCTATGGCCCATAGACACCAATCTCTCTCCATTTTCCTTCAAAGAGAAGAGCTCTGATGAATCCTTCCATCCATTTTTTTCCAAGTCTGTCAGGACTTCTGAGATCTACTCATGAACTGTGCCTTTATGAAAGGTGTCATTAATGCAAACCTGTGGTTTCCAGCCTCAGCTGAGCCCTTGGAGCCAGACTACTACTTATACTCATGGGTCCTCAATCCCAGCTGCCCATTTAATATTGGGAATTTTCAAAAGTCCTGATAACTGGTTCTCATCCAAGACCAAAAAAAAACCTAACCAAACAAAACAACAACAACAAAAAAAACATATCCTTTCTTGCTAAGAACCATGCAGCAGTAACTTTGAAAGCTCTCCCAGAATATTTTATTAGGAAGCCAGAGTTTACATCAGGTTTCTCAGCTTTATTGATGCATAATAACCATGTGAAAAAGTTTCAGAAGTATTGTGCATGGGTTCTGCTGTTAGATATTGTACCTACCTTGTCTTAGAAACAGCTGGGGATTCTTGATAGCTCTACTCAAGTAGGTTCAGTACATACTCAACTGGAAGCAGCTCACTGGCTAGAACCTTTGCTCCTCAGGCCTCCAGTCTCCCACTAACTCTAACTGTAAGTTGATAGTGTTGCTTTCTTCATATAAAGCATCAGAAACTCTCAGCCTCATTTGTTCATGAGTAAAACAAGAAACAAGGACTGCCTATTTCAAATGTCTTTTGAAACTTCAAGTGTATTCAATGTCACAAGGACAACTTTGCAAAGTTACCATAAAAATTAATATAAAGGCTATTACTTATAATAATGGGATCTTCCAAACACATTCAGATTGCATCTCCTTGCCTTCCTACCAGGGATATCTGAATGTGAAGTCTACTGTCTGCAATTCCAAAAGGATCTCTGTGTGTTTCAGGCCAGCCTGATCTACATACCGAGTTTTAGGCCAGCTAGGGCTATGTAGTGAGACACTGTCTCAGAAATTTTTGAATTTGTTTTATACTTATGCTTATGAAATTCATACATTTATATGTGTGATAATGATTGGTTCTAACATCTATATTCATGAAAGAGTTAGCTCTGTATTTTTCTATACTATTCTTTCTCTGGTTTGCGCTCCATGAAGCATGCATATATGTAATAAAACATTAAATGATATATATGTTGCATATAGCATACTCATAATTTTATAATGTGTGGTCCTAAAATGAAGTAGTGTCTTGCCATTTTCGGCTTTCTTAAGAATTTTTTAATGTATTTGAATGATCATGTATTTGAATCTTGAACATTTGGTGGAACTCATGTAAAAATCATTTGGACTTGGTATTTGCTTGGTGAGAAGATTTTAAAATACTGGCTTAATTTCTACACACATTAGGGTTCTTCTTGAGTCAATTTTGATATGATTTCTGGTATTTTTACCCATCTAATCTACATTTTTCATGTTTATTATCATTTGCATTGCTCATCTTAGCCCTTAATAATGCTTGTAAGTACAGAATCAGTGTGTTACTCATATCCCACTGACTTTTACTTCATTGGACTTTTCCTTCCATAGTTTCAATCTACAAAAAGCATCAATGCACTTTAGAGGATGAGCAAAAACAACCCTAAAGTGTTGTTCAATCCACAAAGCCCATTGGTCTCATTTCCCCTCTTTGGGTTACCAGGAAGAAAGATGGCAAAGTACTTTGAGACTGTGGCCAATGTTCAGCCAGGACAGCAGTATGTGGCTGTGCTCTGCTGGCAGACAGAGGCCTTATTTGTCTCAGGCCTCAGGGAAGCCACTCCACCTACTCAAGTCAACTGAGTGCTAATTGTTTCACATCTGTATTTTCTCAGACTCTGCTTCGCTTCATCTGTTTTTTTTTTTTCTTGTCCTCTGTCTCCAAACCTCTGATTAAAAATCTTCAATTCTTTCAAAGATAGGCCCTAATTTAAATTTTACCATGAAGTTTTATCATCTCTATAAAATTAACCAGTGTTTTTCTAGGAATATTGATGCATACTTCCAATTCCAGCTCCTGGAAGTCTGAAGTATGACAATTGCAAATTCAAGGCCAGCCAGGGCTACATAGGACTTGGAAAGGAAAGGAAAGGAAAGGAAAGGAAAGGAAAGGAAAGGAGAGGAGAGGAGAGAAAAGAAAAGGAAAGGAAGGAAAGGAAAGGAAAGGAAAGGAAAGGAAAGGAAAGGAGGGAGGAGAAGAAAGAGAAAAACAATCTCTTATGCATCATTTAATTTTTGCTTTTATGTTACTAATCTCTGTTAAACAAATGGACAATAGTTCCCTCCCAGTAGATTCAGAGATCCTAAAGGCAGGAATTAATCAATGTTCATTTTCGTTCTCCACAGGAATATTGTTTTCTTTCTAGTAAGCAGTCAACATGATATTAGTGAGTTAGATTGAAAGTGAGACAAGATGAACAGAAAAGAATCACGAAACAGTAAAAAACTAACATAAACACTAATAATTATCCATTTTGCCTCTACTTGCATTGTTTAATAAATTTAGAAGAAGATAATAGGGGAATACAGTTCCTGAAGATTTGAGAGCCATTTTCTTCATGGATAGAAATGTAACTCACCTTCTACAGACATTGCTGAGTCTTCAGGTGGACTCGTGGCCCCCCAACAAACAGTAAGAAACTCAGATGTGCTTTGTCACCACTTACATTTTCTCCTTTGGGTTGTGACTTCCATTAGCTATGGTTGACTTTTTTCATTGAGTACATGTCCTAAAGTAGGTTCTAGTGACTGCTAAAACAAGAACAAGTAGAGAAATTAAACATTGGGTAGATTCATTTATATTTTCCTTATCTGCATTCTATCTTGTGGTATTTTAAGAAAATTATATTTTTTAAAAATATTTTCATGTTTTATTTTTATAAAAAAAGATCTTCAAATGTTTTTCTCACAAGTGGTTTTTAGTATTAAGTTCTTTTTTTGTTTCAATATGGTGACTTCTTGGATGTATGTGTGTCTTAGTCAGTGTTCTATTGCTATGAAGAGACACCGTGTCCATGGAGACCCTTACAAAGGAAAATATTTAATTGGGGCTGACTTTCAGTTTCAGGTTTAAACCATTATCATCATGGTGGGAAGGACGACAACACACAGGTAGACATGGTTCTGGAAAAGGAACCAAGAGTCCTACATCTGGACCTGTAGGCAGGAGAGAGAGAGAGAGAGAGAGACAGAGAGAGACAGAGAGAGACAGAGAGAGACAGAGAGAGAGAGAGAGAGCATTCACACACAGATAAACACTAAACACATGTGGAGAGCTTGGAGTTTTGTTGATATAACCAGTATCATTCCATTGAAGAAAACTAATTTCCCTGCTCCAAGCAGATATCAATTGCAAATAGCTTCTTGGATAGAGGTGGGACTTTGTGCCCCTTTCTTTTCTCTGTATTGGGATTTTTGTCTGGCTTGAACTGTGTAATTCCTGCGCATGCTATCACAGTCTTTGTGTGTTAATACGGGCGTGAGCCCTGTTGAGTCTGGAAAACAGATAATGCACAACTAGTACGTTATCTAATTATAAGCCTCTAGGCTAGTTACCATCTACTGTAAGAAGAACTTTCTCTGATGAGGATTGAGTTGAGTGGGGCACAGATCTATGGGTATGGCAATATGTCATTTAAGAAATGTTTTGTTACTATATTTATTTAACAGAATCTAATATTAAGCTTTTCTTTAGGGCCCATGACTTGTCTAGTCTCAGATTCTTGTCCCCTGTAACAGTATCAGATATGAGTTCCATTTCATGGAGTGGACCTTAAATTCAAGTAAAAATTGATTGATTATTTCTATAATACATAGATTACACTATTACATCAGTAGGTATATCTTGAAGGCATGTCAATATTATAGCCCATAGAATTTGCATCTGGGTGATTATTGGATTATTGATCATTACTTTTCTCCTCCAGTAGTGTAGAGTACCTTCCTGCACCATGAATGCTAGTCGATGGGGTGAAGTTTCTAGAAGTGCACCAGATCAATTTCTCCATGTGCAATGACATAAAAGTGTCACTTTTTCAGATTGTCTTTATTTTTGAAGCCTAATCATTTTATTATTTTAGGAGAGAGTATAAACATAGTACTCTAGTACCACAAACAACATGCAGTTGACTTCCCCACATTTGGGGAGAATGTAGGAGTCAGCACATCCAGAGAGAAATGGAAAACTACCTTCATTATTAATACTTCTTTTGATGTAAGTGCCTAAAATTATTATTGCTACATATGATCTCCCACAAACATGCACTGTTCTTTTAAGGATGGCCTCACTATGCAGATTAGACAAGTCTCACACTGAAGTACTGTCTGCCTCTGCCTCCTAATGCTTGCATTTCTACATACATAAATCACTACATTCAACTTATATTACCCTTTGTGAGGCTAGAATGTGCCCAGCATATCATTTCCCATTTATTGCATTCAACGTTTGATCACTTGTATTCTTTAGCTAAGTCATTGGGAAACAACAACAGTTGATATTTAACTTTTTTGAGAGAATTCTTGGAGATTTCTTTATTTTCCTGATAGCTCACCAATACATTTAAAAACCTTTTAATTTACATTGTAAACATACTTGCAGTAAAAGACTAAGGTTAATTTAGTTTGCTATAATTTTACAGTCAGAAGTCTATTACTTTACTTGTGTGCATAGATACATTCATCAATATTTAGTATATTTATTGATAAATATACCATCATTTATGCTATGTATTCTAAAATCACAAATTGTTTCTGGGATAAGCAATCTGGAAGAAAGGAAGAAATCTATCCAATTCAGATAGGTGTTGAGAGGGAGGCCTAGAAGCATGCATTTGTTGTTTAACATGATAACCTCTAGTCACATATGTTAATTAAGTAGTCACTTGGATTATATTCTAAGGTTCCAATGAAATAAACTTCACAAAAAGAACCAGAGCCTCAAAAACATTCCTTTAGATGCCATGAATTTGAATGACAAAGAGCAGGGTTAGAGGAAGGAAGGAGAAGGTGGGAGATTATGTGACTATATTATAATCTCAAAATCTATACTTTAAGAAAGCATTCCTTTAGAAGAATCTAAGATTGAAAGTAACACAGTGAGATAGACACAGAAGACAAATAGCAGAGCCAGCAGTTTTATGCCTGTGTGGAAGCTGTTTTGACCACCTCAAGATAAAAGTAATTACAGGTTAGTCAGATCTTTCGAGAAGTTAGCCAGAAACCTTAAAATACTAAGAAGCTATTTTCCCTAGAAAACTTTCTTCCTACACGTCAGCTTTCATAGGACTAGAAGGTGCCATGCAGTGTAGCTGAATGTTTGCCCGGTCTTGCCCGGCTCCCACGGCCCCGTGGTCCCACAGCCGCTCAGACACAAATAAACACACAGAGGCTTATATTATTTTTAAACTATGGCCATGGCAAGCTTTTTGCTAGCTAGCCCTTACATCTTAAATTAACCCATTTCTATAAATCTATACTTTGCCATGTGGCTTGTGGCTTACCTGGTACCTTACATCTTGCTTCTTCTGACAGCAGCTAACAGCATCCTCTCTGCTTTCTTTTCTTCTCTCCTATCTCTCCAGTTAGAATGTCCCACCTAACCTTATTCTGCCTCACCATTGGCCAAACAGCTTTATTTATCAACCAATCAGAGCAACACATATTCACAGCATATAGAACGGCATTGCCCATCATTTCCCTTTTCTTTCTATTCAAAAGAAAGGTTTTTAACTTCAACCTAGTAAAATTACATATAGTGAAACAGTTATCAAGCAAGAATTATAGATACAATATCTAGTCTATTTGTATTTGGCAAAATTAAAGAAGATATCCTGTCTATTCTGTATTTGTGAATCTAAGGTTTCATATCTACCTTATCTTTTGTCATAATCAAGGAAAACCATAATTATAACATAACTACCTAGTCTTCAACTACATCAAAGACCTCAGAAGGATATAATATAACCTAAGTAAACAGGAAGACCATTGTAAGCAACTTCCAAAAATCTATTATATGTAATTTTACTAAAACCTTTCTTTTTGTTTAGACAGAAAAGGGGAAATGCTGTAGGATAATGCTTTTGTACACTGGTTTAATGAAACATTGATTGGCCAGTAGCCAGGCGGGAGTATAAGCAGGACGAGCAGACTAAAGGAATTCTGGAAAGAGGAAGGACAGAGTCAGATACAGAGGAAGCAAGATGACAAAGGCAGAACTGAGAAAAGGTACCAAGCCACGTGGTAAACATAAATAAGAATTATGGGTTAAATTAAGTATAAGAGCTAGTCAGTAATAAGCCTGAGCTAATGGCCAAGCAGTTATAATTAATATAAGCCTCTGTATGTTTATTTGGGGGATTCAAGTGGGAGAGATTTGTCCTGACTGCTGACTAGCTGGGACACAGGAAAACTCCTGACTACAATGCAAGCTATTGGGGGATGAAACACATTGATGCTCTTACCCAGAGCTGGACTCTGCATAATGCAATACCAACCTGCTAGGCAAGATACATCTACAGAAATTCTGGCCCAAAACCCATGGCTAGGAAGGTGATGGGCCCTAGCATAGAACCTACTATTGTTAACTTGCTAAATGATCAGGGTGTCAATGTGTCTTCTCAATGTTTATGTTTAAAGCAGACCTAGGCTGTCCTCAAGGTTGGTGAGAGGCATTTTCCATGGGCAGAAGTCAATGCAGAGATACATATTTGGTCAAAGAGCTAAGAAGAAGAGATTGAGTGCTCAGCCCTCAATGTGACATTTAAAGCATACCCTGTCCCAACCAAGGCTCAGGGGACATTGCCAAACAGGTGGTAGAAAGAATGTGAGAAGGAGAAGATAGGCAAGTGTGCTGTGAAATGTCTTCTGGACATGATGGTATCACACTCATAAACTCAAAACAGCTGGAGTTACCTGCACATAATAAGCACAAAATTAAGCCAGATAAAATTATGACATTGATGGGTTAGATGATCTCCAGGCCCCAATTCCTACTCAGCTACTAGTGATTGATGGAAAGAGGGAAATTATTCTTTTTTGAGGATGTGTCCATGAATAGGATTTTCATCATGCTATAGTGAATGGCCCCACACTCTTGCGCATATGGGCAGCACTAACTGGACTTAGTGAGCTAGATATAAAATTTTAAAGAAATGTGAAGTTTGGAGGGGCATGTGTGGGAGGGGGAAATAGGAGGTAAATATGACCATATTTTACTGTGTTCATGTATTAAATTCATGAGAATAAAGAAAAAGATTTCAGAAGATGATTGCTAGTGTGAGTAACAATTAGCATTAAATATGAAGCTGTTTCTAAACAGTTGCTATGGCTTTATCTAAAAAGCTAATGATAGATGAAGATACAAAATTAGCAATGTGTTTTTAAAATAAGATTTATTTTAACTTTATTTCATTCTTTACAAATTATATTCTACTTATTTTATAACATACTTGACATACTACATAGTCTATAATAGCCTTTATTAGAGTTGAGTACTCAAAATATTTTTCTTAATAGGGACATAAATGAAGCTCTTACCCCTCATCAAAAAATTTTCTCTTTGTAACAGATGGAGACAGTTTCAAAGACCCACAGTTTGTCACCATGTAGGGACTAAGTGACTGTGGTGTGCCCAACCTCAACTGACACATCTGCTACACAACCCTCCATCTAAGGCTAAGGGAAAATTGTGGAAGAGGAGATGGAAAGATTATAAGATCTAGAGGCCTGGACACCTGCTATAAAATAGTGGTGCAGGGGAAATGAAATGCACCCTTGAAATCCTAACAATATGGTTACCTAAACAAGACTGGAATAATGATACCAGTTGACAAGCCAACATGGACAGAGAAAATGCCATATGATCCCACTGTAAATGAAGAGTTATAGGTGGTCAGTGGCTACAGAGAGGGAGAAGTCATTTCCTCCAAGGTTGTCAGATCTGAAGTGGTCAGCTCTGAATACATGTACATGAAAGCAACACTAAGTGAACACAATAGCTTGTACATATACATGTGCATATGTACATACACATATGTGTGTCAATCTGTAACCATAATGTGGTAGTTTGAATGTAATTGGCCCCCATAAGCTCATAGGGAGTGGCACTATTAGGAAGTGTGGCGTTGTTAGGGTAGGTATGGCCTTGTTGGAGGAAGTGGTCTGAGACACTGGGCATAGCTTGCATGTATATGAGACCTTAAAGCCCACCTCCACAGTGACCCACTTCCTCCAACAAGGCCATACCTACCCTAACA
>CABHPQ010136205.1:0-18654 GCA_902168405.1 Peromyscus aztecus
CCCAAGAGTCACAATGCCAGCCTACCGACCCTATTCTAATTTTATTTTATCTTGTGTTTTGGAGACTGAGTCCAAAGGACAAGTTGCAGGATTTGGTTTTCTCTTTTACCATGGTGATTAAATTCAGGTTGTTGGCTTGGTGGCAAGCACCTTTACCCACTGAACTGTGAACCATCTTGCACGGTCTTTGTTTGTTTTTTTGCTTGTTTTTGAGACAAGGTCTTGTTGTTATTAGCATTGGTTGGCTTGGAAACTCACTGTGTAGACCACCTGGCTGGCCTGGAACTTATGGAGATCTGCCTGCCTGTGCCTCCCAAGTGTTGAGATTAATGCCTGTGTTACCATAGCAGGCTGTGACCCTCTTTTTTTTCTTTCTTTTTGAAATGGTCTTATGTATCCTAGCCTGCCCTAGAGTTCACTATGTGGGAGCAGTCTTGAACTCCTTACCTTCCATTTTCTAACTCTCAAGAATTGGAATTACAGGAGCACCACCACACTCAATTTTATGTCATGCTGGGGACTAAATCCCAGAGTTTTCTGCATTCTAGGGGTAACATTTGGCCAACTGGCCTGCATCCTGAGGGCTGACTAATTCGATATATACACGCAAACGGAGCTTCCATATTCTGCCCTGTTTTTAGCTTACCTTTATTTACTTGTTTTAGTATGCGTGGGCACTCACGTGAGTGTAAACATGTGCATGCCATTGTTTATGTGTAGAAGTCAAAGAACTACTTCTGGGAATCTGCTCTCTCCTGTTGCAGGTCCTGGGGATCAAACTCGGGTTTGGTACATAAGCACATTTACTGGTTGGAACTGTCACACTGGCCCTTGATTTAACAAACGTTTGTTTCCTCAAATGCTTTGGTAGAGTCAGATGTACGTAGTTCCTGGTTATATAAGGAGAATATGTTCAAAAGAAAATATGGTTTTGGTGAAATTAAGATGATTTCTTTGGCCAGGCAGTAGTGGTGGTGGTGACAGTGCATGGCTTTAATCCCAGCACTTGGGAGGCAGAGGCAAGTGGCAATTCATTTCCGTGAATTCGATGCTAGCCTGGTCTACAAAGCGAGTCTAAGACAGCCAGGGCTACACAGAGAAACCCTGTCTTGACCCCCTCCCCCAACCCCCCACCCCCAAATAAAATAAAGATGACTTTTCCTTGTGTGTATGACAATAAGGATTGTATTTAGGGTCTTGGACATGTTAAGTACATACTCTATCATGGTTACATTTCTAATCTTTATTTTTAAATTTTATATGTATGAGGAGGGAGGAGGGGGGATCTGTGGTTGGTATGTAGAGTGAGTAGAAAATTTCTTAATAAAGAAAAATGAAAAGAAAAAAAATTTATATGTACGAATGTTTTACCTGCATGTGTGTCTGTGCACCATTTGTATGGCTGGTACCCACGGAGACCAGAAGAGGCTATTGAATCCCCTGGGACCAGAGTTACAAGTAGTTATAAGCCACTATGTGAATGCTGGAAATCAAATCCTGGACCTCTGGAAAAAGCAACCTGTGCTCTTAAACCCTGAGCCATTTCTCTAGCCCCAGGATTGGATGTTTTTAAAAAACTTTATTTTCATTTTATGTGCACTGGTGTTTTACCTGCATGTATGTCCTCAGGGGTGTCAGATCTTAGAGTTACAGGCAGTTTTGAGCTGCCATGTGGGTGCTGGGAATTGAACCTGGGTCCTCTGGGAGAACAGCCAGTGCTCTTAACTTCTGAGCCACCCACCTCTCCAGCCCCAAGATTAGATTTTTTTTAAAAACCTATTTTTAATGTATTTTTGGGAGGGAATTATCTATCTAAATGGTGTATTAATTGAAAACATTATTTTCCCTATAACACTATAGTAAATGATAATGTGCGTTTACACACCCATAAGAGCATATGCTTGTGTATATGCACACATGTGCTTGCAGGTGCATATGGAGGTCAGATGTCTGTTTCAGGTGTCATTCCTCATGAATCGTTTCCCTTGTTTTGAAGTTTTAGCTTTGGTTTTAATTACGTTTAGGTGTGTGTATCTGCACGTGAGTACAGGTGATGAGTAGGCCAGAGGTGTTAGATCCCCTGGAGCTAGAATTACAGATAGTTGCCAAGCCGCCTGACTCAGGTGCTGGAAACCGAGCTTGGGTCCTCTGGAAGAGCAGCAACTGTCATCTTTCTAGCTCCTCTGCTTGTGTTTTGAGACAGGTTCTCTCAGTGGGAGCTGGGGCTTGCAGTTTAGACCAGGGTGGTGGCCAGTGAGCTCCAGGGATCTGCCTCCCTCATCTTCCTCAATGCTGGGATCACAAAGGGTTCTGGTGGTCAGATTGCCTTTTCTTGCCAGTAAGGCAGCACTTCACCTACTAAGTGATGTTACTGCAATTAAATTTATTTTGAAATTTTTTTTTTTTTTTTTTTTCCGTTTTGTTTTGTTTTTGAGACGGGGGCTCACTATATTATAGCTCTGGCTGTCCTGGAACTCCTTATGTAGACCAGGTTGACCTCAAACTCAGATCTGCAAGTGCTGGAATTAAAGGCTTGTGCCACTATACCCATCTTTTTCAATCATCGTAGAGAACTCTTGTAAAGTTTTTACCTAGGGTCTTTAATTTGTGTGTGTCTCTCCCCCCAAGATCTAATGGCTTAGGCTGGCTTGGAACACAGTATGTAACTGGGGATGGCTTTGCACTGATTCTCCTGCCTCTTCTTCCCAAGTGCTGAGATTATATAGGCATGCATCATTATACCCAGATAATTTTTTAAACTTTGCCCCATTGCTTTATCATTAATTTTTTTGGTTTATTCTTTTCTTTAAAAAGATTTTATTTTTTTAGTTTGTGTGTATGAGTGTTTGCATATATATATATATTGCATATATATAATATATATATATATATATATTATATATATGTTTACCATGTGCGCACTTGGTGCCAAGGAGGCCAGAAGAGGCCGTTGGATCTCCTTGACCTGGAGCAAGCTGCGGTGTGAATACTTGAGCCTGGGTTCTCTATAAGTGCTACAAGATGTTCTTTTTTTTTTTTTTTTTTTTTGGTTTTTTGAGACAGGGTTTCTCTGTGTAGCTTTGCGCCTTTCCTGGAACTCGCTTGGGAGACCAGGCTGGCCTCGAACTCACAAAGATCCGCCTGCCTCTGCCTCCCGAGTGCTGGGATTAAAGGCGTGCGCCACCACCGCCCGGCTTGCTACAAGATGTTCTTAACCACTGAGCCATCGCGCCATCCTGTTTTATTTACTATTTAAAAAAAGGTTTATTATTAAGAATTATGTGTAAATCTATAGTGTGTGTATATGCATGTGTGTGCAGGTGCCTGAGGAGGCCAGAAGTGTAAGAATTCTCTGGAGCTGGAGTTACAGGTAATTGTGAGCTGCTTGATATGAGTAATGGAACCAAACTTAGGTCCTCTGGAAAAGCAGCATCCACGCTTAACCATTCAGCCATCTCTCCAGCCCCTGTTTATCATTCTTTGTTGTTGTTTGTTTTTCAAGATACAGGGTTTCTTTGTGTAGTCTTGGCTGTCCTAGAACTAGCTCTGTAGACCAGGCTGACCTTGAACTCAGAGATCCCCCTGCCTCTGCCTCCTGAGTGCTGGGATCAAAGACGTGTGCCACTACTGCCCAGCATCATTCTTGATATAAATATCTTTACCTTAACTTTTCACCATTAGGTTGAAAACATCATTCTCAGATGTATTTGTCTGTACATATACATATATATCTATTTACTTTTGAGGTTTTTTTAAAAAGATTTATTTATTATTATACATACAGTGTTTTGTCTGCATGTGTCCTTGCAGGCCAGAAGAGGGCACCAGATCTTGATCTTATAGGTGGTTGTGAGCCACCATGTGGTTGCTGGGAATTGAACTCAGGACCTCTGGAATACACTGAGCCATCTCTCCAGCCCTACTTTTGAGTTTTTAAAAACATTATTGTTGTTATGTATAATGTGTGTGTGTGAGTTCAGGCTCACATGTTCTGGAGTGCCTCTGTGGAGGTCAAAGGACAACTGTGAGGAAGGAGTTCATTCTCTCTTTCTACCTTGTCTTCTGGAGATCAAATTCACATTGTCAGATTTGGATGGCAACTTGTACCTGGTGAGCCATCTCACCTGTCTTATTTTAAGTTGGGCTCTTGCTGTGTAATACGTAGTATATGTAGTATGAATTCAGGCTGACCTCAGATCCACTGACTTTTTGCCCCAGCTTCCCAAATGCTGGGATTGGGCTTGTGTTTACATGTTTGTATTTAGTTGCAATCTGATTCAGAAATTGTAGGGACTGTTTCTCAACTTGGATTTGTCTGATTTACTTCTGGGCCATATAAAGAAATATAAATAAATAGAAATGTTTTCAGGGTTCCACACTTGAAGCCCCCAGGTGCCATCATGTTTCCCCACTGAGAAACTATTATTTTCCATGCACTAATAATCTCAAATAGGATGCTTTTCACTGTATTTCCTATATTTGGGTAGATTTTACTTATATTTGTTTTATTTGCTTGTTTGCTTTTTGAGATGGGGACTCATATAGCCAAGGGTATTCTTGAATTCTGTCTAGCAGGGATGACCTTGAACTTCTGATCCTTCTGCCTCCATTTCCTAAGTGCTGTTACAGGCATATGCCACCATACCTGGTGTTTGCAGTGCCTAGGGCTTTGTACATGCTAGGTAAGTACTCTGTCAATTGAACTATAGTCACAGCTTTTGTTCAGCTCTTTGACACCATGTCTCATACTTAAGGGAAGGCTGGCCTGGAATTCACTATTTAGACAGGATGGCCTCGAACCTGTGGCAGCCTTACTTCAGACTCCTGAATACTAATGAGCCACCAAGCCAGCTACACATTAATTCATTTTTTTATTGTTAAGATTGATTTATTATGTATGCAGTGTTCTGTCTGCATATATGCCTGCACACCAGAAGAGGGCACCAGATCTTATTATAGATGGTTGTGAGCTACCATGTGGTTGCTGGCAATTGAACTCAGGATCTCTGGAAGAACAGCCAGTGCTCCTAACCTCTGAGCTATCTCTCCAGCGCCCATTAATTCTTTTTTGGTTTTTTCAAGACAAGGTTTCTTTATGTAGCTTTGGAGCCTATCCTGGAACTCGCTGTGTAGACCAGGCTGGCCTCAAACTCACAGAGATCTGCCTGCCTCTGTCTCCCCAGTGCTGGGATTAAAGGCGTGCCTGGTGCATTAATTCTTTTTTAATGTAAAAAGTACACGCACTGTTTAGCATCTTTTTTTTTTTTTTTTTTGGTTTTTCAAGACAGGGTTTCTCTGTGTAGCTTTGCGCCTTTCCTGGAACTCACTTGGTAGCCCAGGCTGGCCTCGAACTCACAGAGAGATCTGCCTGCCTCTGCCTCCCGAGTGCTGGGATTAAAGGCGTGCGCCACCACCGCCTGGCCTGTTTAGCATCTTAACTGTTGAATGTACAGTTCAGTGATGTTAAGTGTGTTTAAATTGTTGAGGCCGATCTCCCATCTTGCAAATTAAAACTTGGTAGATAACAGATACCCTTTCCTCCTTCCCTAGTCCCTGGCAACTGCCATTTCTACTCTGGTTCTGCTTGTTTTTGTTTCTAGGAATTTAAGTAGAGTAGTCACTTCTTCCACAAGGCCACATGTCTATGGACCTATGGGGGCCATTTTCATTCAATCCACCACATTACACTCCCTGGCCCCTATGTAACCAGTGATATCATAATGCAAAAATGCATTCATTACAACTTCAAAAGTCTCCATAGTCTATTACAGTCTCAACACTGTTTAAAAGTCCAAAATTTCACCTGAGATTCATGGCAACCTTTTACTGTAACCCTCGGTAAACTCAAACTCAAAAGGTACACCACATACTTCCAAAATACAGTGGCACAGAATATATATTACCTTTCCAAAAGGGAGGAAATGGAGCATAGCAGACCAAAGCAAGACTGAAAACCAGCATGGCAAACTACAACTTTTGCATCTCCATGTCTGATGTCAAAGCACTCTTCAGATCCTCAGCTCCTTTCAGCTTTGTTGACTGCAGCACACTTCTCTCTTGGGCTGGTTCCACACTGCAGACTGGTTCTCATCTGCAGCATTCTTTGGCAGATATCCCACGACTGTCATCTCCAACATCTTGGGGTATCCAACACAATCCAGGCTTCTCATTCACAGCTTCATCTAATGGCCTCTCTGAGCTTCCTTGCAGGGACACCCCAGATACACACACCTGGCCTCAGTGACTTTCCTTAGAGGGAGACTATCCCTGACTCTGAAGCCAAAGCTGCCAAGTTCTACGCTTGCTAGGTCTGGAACTTGGCCTCCATTTTCAATGACATTTGCATTCAGCAGTCTGTTGATGGTTCCCTTCACTGCTTAAGCTTTCCTTCAATTCTTTTTCACAGGTTGAAAGCTTAGCTTGGAGTGGGGGTCACCACCACTTCCTTTATTCCACTTAGCATCAGGCTTGTCTTTAAACTTTTTATCTCCTGGAGCATAAGACTTAACTCCAATAAAACATTTCCAGGTGCTTCTTTTCTCTTCAAACTGTCCCTTTTATATTTCTCCTTGCCCCCTTGTTCCTTTTCATTGTAGGTCCTCATAAGTGATTACTAATAACCACATGGCACAGTCAATACTAGGCTGTTTTGAAATCTTCTCTGCCAGTGCTATTAACCCAAAACTCTTCAATTAGCATCAGGTAGGTTTTCAGGACAAGGGCAAAAGCAGCCACCTTCTTTTGCCAAAATATCACAAGAATGATCTCCAGGCACCACATTAGTCTTCCTCTCTGAAACTCTTTTTTAGCTGGGCCCTAAGCACTCCAAGCACCACCGTTTTCCATGCTTCTACTAGGAAAGCCCATTAAGCCCCCTCAAAGCATTCAGCTGTTTTTCTAGTCCAAAGTTCCAAAGTTTTACGTATTTTTCCAGCAAACAGTATGGTCAGACCTGTCACAGCAATACTTCACTCCCTGTTACCAACTTATATCTTGGTCACTATGAAGAGATACCATGACCAAGGTAACTCTTACAAGAGAAAGCATTTATTTTAATTAGGGGATTGCTTACAGTTTCAGAGTTTTAGTACATTATCAGATGCATGGCAGCATGCAAGCAGGTGCTGGAGCAGTAGCTAAAAACTATATCCTGATCAGTAGGCAGAGAGAAGCACGGGGGTCTGGCATGGGCTTTTGAAACCTCAAAGCATCCCCAGTGATAGACCTCCAACAAGGCCACACCTGTATGAGCCTATAGGGCCATTATATTCAAACCACCATGCCAGTGGGTTCCTGAATCTGAAGTCCATACAAAATTGGCTTTTTTCTTTCTATACACTTATATTTTTTTTTTGTTGTTGTTGTTGTTGTTTGGGCAGTGACCCAAAAGTCTTTCAAGTTTATGTGATTTAAAATTCCTTGGTAAATAGCTAATTTGAAGTTAAATAAAATAGACATGTCTTCACAGCTGTCACTATTAAGTATAACTTAATCAGCTTTATTCTGTTTTGGGCACTAATTAAGCTAATAATTATTCACTACTTTATTTAACAGCCCAGGGCATAGTGGCATGCGCCTGTAATCCCAGCACTCCTGAGGCATGAGGATCATGAATTCAAAATTGGCTTAAGTTACATAGTGAGACACTGTCACAAATTTTAAAAATTACAGAGTTTGTAGATGTATTCTAATTAGGTCATTTACTTGTTTTGGGGGATATTGACACTCAAACAGGGTCATGTGCATATTGGGCCCTATCACTGAGTTAAATTTAGTCCCCCTAATCGAATTATTGCTTTGAACACTCCAATGCTAATTATATTTTACAATGATCCTACAAGTGGTTTTCATAGTCTTCTTGATAACTTACTTATATTACATTAGGTAGTAGGTATTTTAAACATACAGATCTACAAATACTAAAATACTAAAATGTTAATTATTGAACACCAGTTCAAAGCTGCATGTTTCTTGCATTTCATTTTTACAGAGAAACTAAAGAACTTTGGATTTGTTGATAAACACTTTCTGCTGTACTGTTAAGTTGGTCTGTGAGCAAACTGAGATGATGATGCAGTAGTAAATGGTCCAAAGTAGAGAATGCTAGATATAATAGGTTATAATTTTCTATTTCCTAGATATCACTGGAAATTAAAACGTTACTTAGGGTTATTTTATTATTATTATTATTATTATTATTTTTATTATTATTACTGAGACTGGCCTAGGCAGCACAGGCTGGTCTTGAACTCGTAGCCAAGATGTATTTTTTTATGTATATTTGTGTGTGGGTTTGTGTGTGTGGGAGTGTGTGTGTGTGTATGTGTATGTATGTTCCCCCCCCCCCCCGTTACAGAACTATTAAATACAAATAAGAAACACTGTTAAACATTAAATAACAATATGGACTTTGGGGGGTTTGGGAGTAGAGGGATTCAGGCAATAGTCAGGGTCTGGCAGTGTGGGCCCAGTCGTGGTAGGGGGTCAGTCTATGGTCATCTTAAGAGGATGGGCTGCAGCTGCTTGCACAGCCCTCTCAGCTTGGCCAGCAACTCCTGGATGAAGTCCTCTGTGGGATTCCTGCAGGACTCCCAAGAGTCCCTGGATTCTCCGGCTTCTTTCCTCTTGACTGTTCAATTCCAACAGTTCATAAGTGTTGACTTCATCTGGTATATCTGATTCTGCCATAGTACAGCTTCTCCTGGTGTCTGTCCATTTGCTTTTCCACATCCCACTGCAGCTGCCACTGGTTGTACTTGACACTGACTTGTGTGCTGACTCATGCATGCACTTGCTGTTTCTGCAGCCTGATGGAGCTGACCACCCAACTCCAGCTTGGCTCAGCACATGCTTGCCCAGCTGCTATGCTTCCATTGCTCCTTGACCCTCCATCTCCCCTCTCCCTTTTTAAATCATATATGTGTGTTGCTGTGTGGGTAGGTGTCCACTTAGGCCAGCGCTGTAGGATCCCCTGGAGCTGTAGTTAACACGAGGTTCTGAGTCACTTGACATGGGTCCGGAGAATCAGATTCAGGTCCTCTGGAAGGGCAATAATGATCTTAACCACTGAGCCATCTCTACAACCCCAGCCTTGATTCTCTTGACTATCTCACAAATTCTGGGATTTGATTACATGCATGTGTACCATGTCTAGCCTAAAATTATAATCAATAAATTATTACAAAGTTTTATTTTTGAGAAAGTAAAGATTTATGATAACTAGGACAATATACTGTAACAGAAATTACCATGTGGGCCACTGAAACTGGAAAGTGACCTGGGTATGGGAGGCTGCTTTACTCAATAGTATCCTGTAAGTAGACTTGAGTATGTCCTTGAGGCTCATTCTTGGTGTACTGAAGTGACATGGTTTATGGTGTTTTTGTTTTTTTATTTATTTTATGTGCATTGGTGTGTTGCCTGCATGTATGTATGTGTGAGGGTGTTGTATCCCCTGGAACTGGAGTTATAGACAGTTGTGAGCTGCCATTTGTGTATTGGGAAGTAACCCAGAGTCCTGGAAGAACAGCCAGTGCTCTTAACTGCTGAACCTTTTGCCTTTTAAGTCAGGCTTCATGTGGCTTTCTAAATCCTGGGATTTAGGCATGTACTTCTATTCCCAACTGGTAATTCTGTTTTAATAAGGAATGGATGTAATTTTGTTGGTAAAATTTTCTATTGCATTTACATGTTATTGAATTAATTTCCTTTGTCCTGATTATTGACCTAACCAAATTTCACAAAGAAATGTGAAGCAAAGTAAGCTTGCTTTACACTTTCCTGTCTTTATAACCTAATCTGTTGCTGATTTTAAGGAGACGCAGTTGTGTGTGTGTGTGTGTGTGTGTGTGTGTGTGTGTGTGTGTGTGTGTGTGTGTGTAGGTGCAAATGTGTGTAGAGGCCACAGTTCAACCTCAGATTCATTCTCAAGAGCTGTCTACCTAGTCTTTTTTTCCTCTTTACCCTGTCTTTTGAGACAGGGTTTCAGTAGGACCTGAGACTCACTCATTAGGCTAGACTGGCTAGCAGGCCCAAAAGCCACATGGATCTACACATACCATCACACCCAGGGTTTTACATGGTGCTAGAGATTAACCTCAGGTCCTCATGTTTCTGCAGCTTCAGTTTACTGAGTGAGCTATCTTCCCAGTGCCTGGAGAGGTAGTTTCTAAACACATCTGCTGGAAATAAAATAAATCTGCATATTATTTTTCAAGTGGTTAAGCATAATTTTTTTCCCCTTCTGTAGGAGGAGACTTCATTTTTGCCTTCTGTTGACCTGTTTGCTAAGAGGGTAGTGGGTTCATGCAGAGCACTTGGACCTATTTTAGCTAACTCTCCTGAACTTTTCTCTGAGTGATTAGTTTCTTCCAACTCCTTTGCTGTCTACAGACTCTAATACCTTTACATTTCTATATTTTTGTATATAATTTTTAAGAGAATCCCTTTCTGCATTCACTTGGCAAGAATTGGAAGGGGGTAAATGAGAATCAGTTGTGTTCGGCTGAACTGCTCTAAACAGAAGGAAAAGAATTATTGAGGTCAGAAATGAGTTGATTGAGGGTGCTGGTAAGTTCATACAGATGAACACTGCCATCATTAAAATGAACAAACTGAACTTTCCAAATCAGAGGTAAGAATTAGAAATACAAAGAAAGCCAGATGTGGTGGCATGTGCTTGTAATCCAACATTCAGAATGTCACATGTTAGAAGATAGCTCAAACTATATACATAGTGAGTTCCAGGCAAACCTGGGCTACAAGACTCTACCTTAAAAAAACTCAAAATTAAAAAAATAAATCCAGAAATATACCTGACTTAAAATAGTTATTGGTAAACATTCAGTTAGGTTTCAAGTATGCTCCTGAAAAGGAATTTGGGTAACGGTTCTTAACCCAGGAAACAATGTGAATTTAAGGATAGGATTAATTAACAAAATTAAAAATTGTGAGTAAAATGATGAATAAAACTCCTATCTTAAATGGGATCCAAACCCTAGGTGAATTAAACCATTTCCTGCTTTGGGATTTTGGAACAGAGTCTCTCTCACTATGTAACCCGGTTAGACTCCAGAAGATCTCCCTGTTTCTGCCTAACCTAGTCTGGGATAACTGGTGTGCCCCATTCCCAGTTCAGAAGATCCCTTCAGCCATCATTTATTCCTGGAAGTAATACGGATTTGTTTGTTTGTCAGGTCTTTTATGAACTTTCGACCCTCCTGCCTTCACCTCCCATGTATGTTGCTGGTTGACTAGTGTGAGCCAAGTGTGAACCACCATGCTCAGTGTTTGCATTGCTGGGCTCGAACCCAGGGCTAGGTGAGCCTTCTACCAACTGAGCTACGTCCCTAAACTAGACTGAGACTTCTTCACTGTTAGCTCTTGTCTTGACAAAAAATGTTAAATTCCAGTATCCTTCTCTTCTCTTGGGCATTTGCTAGTTGTTCAGAAGACTCAATTTTGAAATCCATCTTAAATAATTGTAGCCACAGGAAGTGCAAGGACAATACAGAGGTCTCTTGGATCTTTACCTGTTTTTCCTCACAAACAGGATTCTTTTTATTTCTTTTATTTATTTATTTTGTCTGGTGCTAGGGATCTATGCCAGGCATGCCTAGGCAAGCGGTGAGCTATAACCTAATGTGCCCACTTTGGTTTTTGGTTGTGTTTTGTTTTTGTTTTTGAGACAGAATCTTGCAATATAGCCTAAGATGTCTTGGAATCTCAGCCTCTGGAGTGCTTGAGTTATAGCCATGTAACCATGTCTGGCAGAATCTCCTTCTCTCCCTTCCTTCCTCCCTCCCTTCTTTGTGCTGAAGATTGAATCCCTTGGGCCTAGCACATGCTAATGCATGCTCTGTCGTTCAGCAGTGCCCCTAGTCAGACTCTTTCTGTGGTAATTAAAGACTGAAGTTGGGAAAGGGTTTGAACGAGTCACCAGTGTCAGAATGCTGTGGTGCACGGAGGATGAAGATACTCAGCATACCATCCAGCTGGTGGGGCTCTTCAAGCAGTTCTTTAGGAGGAAGCTTGTGAGGAGATGCCATTCTGCCTTTCATCTGCACACTGCTCCTTGACATTTAGCACTGATGTGGGACATAGATGTTTGCCTTAGTGGAACCTAAGGCAACAGTGCTTATGGAAAGTTCAGATTATAGTTATATAGAGAGAAGATTGAAGATTCTGTGCCTCCAGAGGTTTGTGATGAACATTTTCATTGACTGTACTTAAGATACTAACTAGGATTTGGGCTGGAGAGATGGCTCAGAGGTTAAGAGCACCAACTGCTCTTCCAGAGGTCCTGAGTTCAATTCCCAGCACCCACATGGTGACTCACAACCATCTGTAATGAGATCTGGCACTCTCCTCTATGTATATAATAAATAAATAAATCTTTAAAAAAAAAAGATAACGATTTAAGCTGGGTGACAAATGCCTTCAGTCCCAGCATTTGGGAGGCCAAGAGGCAGGTGGATCTCTCTGAGGTCAAGGCCAGCATAGTCGAGCTCCAGGACAGCCAGAACTACACAGAGGAAACTGTGTTGAAGAAATTAGGATTGAAACAGACTGTAATTAGGTTGCTACTTTATTTTTCGTTGGCAGTGCTGGGGATCAAACATGGGGCCAGGGCTCCACCACTACACAGTGTACCCAGTCCTTTGCTTATTGAGGTAGGATCTCACTGTGTGTTCCAGGCTGGCCTCAGCCATGTGCTCTCCTGTTTCAGCCTTGATAGTCCTGCGACTGTGAGTGTGTGCCATTGTCTAGCTTAGTGCTGCAATATAGTCTTAGTAACCTTTTGGTGTCTTAGGTTAATGGCTTTCAAATTTAGGCTTAGTTATATGTGTCTTTGTGGGGAAGGGGTGGTTGAGACAGGGTTTCATGTATCTGAGACTGGCCTTGAACTCCTGATCATTCTGCTTCACTTCTCAAGAAATGCTCATGTCTGATCATCTACACATACATGAAACAGATACACTGCAGTAATGAGTATGACTCTCACTGTTCTTAGACACAGATTTTGATTTAATCATAGTGTGACCCTTGAAATTGGTTTTATAACCAGTGTCTCACTGTCCATGTGAGGTAGCAACATGATGAGTGAAGACATGTGATCCCTCTCTTCTTTTTTCTCTAAAAGTGATTTATTTTTCTGGTCCCTTGAGGTCCTTTTGAAATTATTTAAATATTTTTGGGGCCAGGGAGATGTTTCAGTGGTTAAGAGCACTTACTGCTATTCAGTCTAGATATAAGTAATTGGTGAGTAAGATATGAGAATTCTAAGCTCTACATTAGTAAAATATAAAACTATTTAAATGAAGTAAAATTTATGCCTAATATTTGTTGATGAGTTTGTTGAGGATTACTATCCATGAGCTGGGAACTAACCTTATTTTATACATGCAAAACTAAAATGTAGAGTTGATAAGAGCTGAAAACTTCACTTTAGATCATTTGGGTATGGAGACATATGCTTGTCATCCCAGCCCTTGTGAGGCAGCAGGAGGATTTGATTAAGGCCAGCTTGTACTATGTAGCAACTTCTAGGCCAGCCTGGAATACACTGTGAGACCCTATTTCAAAATTTTTTTGACTTTTATTTAAAAAATAAAATCATTAAGATTATTATGTTTAAGTTCTCCAGCCCCAAAGATTTATTATTTTTTAGAGAGGAACATGAGAGGCTATCTTTTTTGTTTTTGTTTGTTTTTTTTTGTTTGTTTGTTTTTGAGACAGGGTCTCTCTCTCTCTCTCTCTCTCTCTCTCTCTCTCTCTCTCTCTCTCTCTCTCTCTCAGAGATCCTCCTGTCTCTGCCTCTTGATTGCTAAACTTAAAGGCATGAGCTACCATGACTGGCCTTAAGCCATGACTGGTTACAGTGTTTTCTTAACCAGTTATTCTGAACCTTTGGAGAGCATTTAAGATGACAGGCACATAAAAAAAACAAAGGAAAAACTAAAACTTGTTCTTGGGGGAAAATTGACCTATAGAAAACATTTTCATTCAGTTTACAGGGTTCTACCTGTCTAGCCTGCTTCTGACTTTGGGTTCTCTAACTTTGCCTTATAAGACTGGCATTAGCATCATCCTGTGCCAGCTGCTACCATTTCAGTGTTTAGAATAAGCAAGCTGACATACATACGCTGGCATACACTGAGATTACTTGGAGTATGGTTTCATTTTTATATGAAGGCAATGAATACAGCAAATTTAACTTAACGTTTCTTTATGTCAGCCCCAGTGAATTAAATCAGATTTCTAGGTTTGTATGAGAAACGGTTTTCACTGATGCCCTCTTTTCTGCACATTCCCATTCTGTACAGAAGCTGGGATTGAGGCATGCACACCTGCTGTGTAACCGGTTTTTAAATTGGATTACATTGGAAAATACTTTTCCTTTCTTTTTTTCCTTTGGTTCTTTCTTTGAGACAAGAGGCTTTGCTGTGTTGTACAAGTTGACTTTGAACTCAGATCCTTTGTCACACTCTTTCTTGGTACTGCCACTACAGATATGTGCTACTCTGCCCTGCTGGAATTATCTCTGAATATAGTATATGATTTCAAAAAGTTTGAAACTCCAGGGGTACGGGAGGGGGGGTGGGGGTGGGGGTGGGGGGGTGGCGGTGTGGCAGGCAGTGCTGAAGTGATGACTCAGCAGTTAAAGGCTGCTTTTCCAGATGAACTGGGTTCAGTCCCCAGCACCTACATGGTCCCCAGCTCACAATAGTTTGTAACTCCAGTCCCAGGGAATCTCTTCTGGCTTCTGAAGGTACTTGAACTCATGGTACATATAGATATTGATGAAGCTAAACCATCCATACATGCAAAGTATTAAAAAAACAAACTTTGAGCCTGGTGGTGGCGCATGCCTTTAATCCCAGCACTCGGGAGGCAGAGCCAGGTGGATCTCTGTGAGTTCGAGGCCAGCCTGGTCTACAGAGCGAGATCCAGGACAGGCACCAAAAACTACACAGAGAAACCCTGTCTGGAAAAACAACAACAACAACAACAAAAACCAAACAAACTTTGAAACCACACAGCTCTATTCCTGTCAGCATTGGAAATAATTTGAATATCTGAATTGGCCTGGAACTTGAGATCTTCCTATCTTAGCCTCTTGAGTATGGGAATTACAGACAGGTACCACCACCCCTATCTTTTATTAAGCTTTTGAGAGATGTTAGACCAGAGGAAAGTGATTATATCTAATGTATGATTGCATTTACTAAAAAATGTTCATGGTTCAGTGAGTATACTACCACATGGCATTTCATATTAATCTATCTGGTAACAGAAAGGTCTATTTTAAGTAAAGCTAGCTATTCTGGTATTGTTTAGGGTAACCATTTGGGTTATTTCTGGTTTTCTCTAAAATATAGAACCAAAAGAAGTGGAGATTTTTGTTACTTCGGAGAGAGCAGTGGTATAATTTTGACTTTTATTGTATAGATACTTACAAAGTTGACTACATTTCAGATGTTGAGTTACAGATGTCAACTCACTAGCTTTCTTTTGTTCTTCCATTTCCTTAAAGGTTTGGGCCCCATGGGATCCCTGTGACAGTATTTCCCAAAAGGGAATATAAGGATAAACCGGACGCCATGCAGCTCCAAAGTAACACATTCCAAGAAGGGATAGAAGTCAAGCGGGAAGTGAATGGTGCTGTTCCCAAGGACCTTTCTCCAGTCCCTCCTCCTGAGCGCCTGTGGACTTCCAAACCACCTCCTCTCTTCCACGAAGGAGCACCTTATCCTCCCCCCTTGTTTATCAGGGACACATATAACCAATCAATACCTCAGCCACCTCCTCGCAAAATTAAGCGACCCAAACGAAAAATGTACAGGGAAGAACCCACTTCAATAATGAATGCGATTAAGCTACGGCCCAGGCAAGTCCTGTGTGATAAGTGTAAAAACAGTGTTGTTGCAGAAAAGAAGGAAATTAGGAAGGGTAGCAGTGACTCTTCTAGGTATGAAGATAAAAAACGGAGAAATGATAGTGTAGCTACTGTGAACAAAAAACTGAAAACTGACCATAAAGTGGATGGGAAAAACCAAAACGAAAGCCAGAGAAGAAACGCTGTGGTGAGGGTTTCCAACATTGCTCACAGCAGAGGCAGGGTAGTCAAAGTTTCTGCTCAGGCAAACACGTCAAAAGCTCAGTTAAGTACCAAGAAGGTGCTCCAGAGCAAGAACATGGATCACGCAAAAGCTCGGGAAGTATTGAAAATTGCCAAAGAAAAGGCACAGAAGAAGCAAAGTGAAACCTCTACTTCCAAAAACACACACTCGAAAGTCCATTTCACACGTCGCTATCAGAATCCTAGCTCAGGTTCCCTCCCACCTCGGGTGCGTTTAAAACCACAAAGGTACAGGAACGAAGAAAATGACTCTTCTCTGAAGACAGGACTGGAGAAAATTCGGAGTGGCAAGCTGGCCCCTAAGCCGCAGTCTCGCTGCACCTCCACCCGCTCAGCAGGTGAGGCCCCTTCAGAAAATCAGAGTCTTTCAGAAGGCCCGGAAGAGGCCGCCAGTGAGGTTCAGGACACAAGCGAAGTGTATGTGCCCGGTGAGCAGGAGGATCTGCAGACAGTGGGCCAAAAGGGCAGCAAAAGCAATCTCTCTGTTTACCTGACCCTAAATCAAGAGAAATCTGACTCTTGCAGTGCTTCAGTGTGTAGCATTGATAGCATGGATGATGTGAAATCCTCCAACTCGGAGTGTAGCTCTTCTGAGAGCTTTGTCTTTCCTCCAGGCAGTATGCGTGCACCTTCCACTTCTTCCTCTTCAAAGGAGGAGAAAAGTCTCAGCAATTCCTTGAAAATGAAAATCTTTTCCAAAAATGTCTCTAAGTGTATCACACCAGATGGCAGGACCATATGCGTAGGGGACATTGTTTGGGCCAAGATATATGGCTTCCCATGGTGGCCAGCCCAGATTCTTACCATAACTGTAAGCCGGAGAGATAATGGCCTTTTAGCCCGACAGGAAGCCCGTATTTCGTGGTTTGCATCTCCAACAACATCTTTCCTTGCTCTTTCACAACTCTCCCCCTTTCTAGAAAACTTCCAGTTACGCTTTAATAAGAAGAGAAAGGGTCTGTATCGCAGGGCTATCACAGAGGCAGCTAAGGCTGCTAAGCAGCTGACCCCTGAAGTGCGCTCTTTGTTGACACAGTTTGAAACGTGAACATGGACAGTAAGGTAGGCAAGAACCGCTGGAGCGGTGCAGTTCCCTGGCTAGTTAGAAATCCTTTCCACCAGCTAGCTTGGCTAGACTGGAAAGAAACTGCACTCAGTTGGCTTTTTATACTTATATAGCCATTTTTAGACTAAGAAGCTGAAAACTGAACATGCTGTCAAATTTTCTCTTAAGGAACTGAGATTTTTTTAGCAGTATTTTCCAGTTTTGAAATCTAAAACCATCCTAAGGCACAGAAGCCATAGCCTCAAATGAAACTGAATTTTTGCAGGGACTGTTAATTGCCATTTTGTACCTATTGTATATATACATACACATATAAACTATTGCCTGTCACCATGTGACACGGGCTGCATATGGGGGGTTTTAATAAGGGCTGGTGAGCTGGGGGACAGTGGATATTTAATGACTGCTTGTTTAATAATTAGTGAACACTTAGACTTTCTATGCACATAATGGTATAAACGTTTGATATTGGGTGTTGGACAAACTGAGATGCTTGCTATGACAAATTGGGATGCTTGCTGTTTAGTTATAGACCAGGCTGTACACATTGTCCAGTATTTAGGGTTAAAACTATTAAGACTGAACAGGCTTGAGTCACCACACCACTCTTGTCTAATGGGAACATAACAAACCTCAGACTTTTGGTTGGGAAGTTTAGATAGGTTTTGTGTGGGGTATGTGAATAGTTGAGTGCACATCTGGTCAGGTTTCTCCTGACTGGCTGGTCCTAGATTTTTAGGACAGAGCCTTAGTAATTTACACTTTGTGAATTAATGTCATGTGTAATTGTTGCATTTTGGATGTACCTAATTTGATAATTTTAAAGAAGCATTTCCGTTTAAGGTAATCTGTTTGCAGGTCAGAAAATGAGAAAAATGTAATTGTGTAATGCATTGAAATGTAAAAAAAAAAAAAAGCTGTAAATAAAATCAACTAAATCCAAATTATTTGTGTGTGTTTCTCAAAAAGCTTTGAACAGTTTCAAAATAGTAGAAAATTATTCAGGTGAGAAATCAAATTTAGCTTTCTATTTGCCCTATTAGGGAATAATATCTGAGAATAGGTAAAATTCAAATAGCAAGAGGCTCTGTAGTAATGCCATCTGGTAGAACTCTAGTTCCCACCAACCTCTCAGGAATGCTTTTTAATTTTTTTCAATTTTAGCCTTAATAAACAATCACATGCTATAAAAACCGAGGTAATCATAGTTGGTCTGCTCTGTTTGGTCTTCTGCCTCAGATAGCACTGCGTTTGGGGCTAGTGGCCCAACTAAGATGTGCTTTTCAGAGAGTCTCACTCTGTCACTCTGGCTGGCCAGGCTGATCGAGCTCAGAGTCATGCCTACCTCTGTGTCTGCCTCCCCAATGCTGGGAAAGTAGTCTGCCTGTGGAGGCAAGCGAATCTCAGAAATTAAGTTGCTTCCAAGCTTTTTTAATTTTTGTTTTTT
>CABHPQ010136206.1:0-19287 GCA_902168405.1 Peromyscus aztecus
AAAAAAAACAAAACAAAACAACTAAAAAAAAGAACAACAAAAGCCCACCAGAAATTCACTCAAGTGCAGGAAATGTCTCCTATAAGTAGGTATTGGTGTTTGTCCGCACACATGTCTGCACACCACATGCATGCCTTGTGCCCAAGGAGGCAAGGAGAGGGCATTGAATCCCATGGAACTAAAGTTACAGCAGTTGTGAGCCATCAAGTGGGTGCTGGGGACTGAACCCGGGTCCTCTGGAAGAGCAGCCAGTGCTCATAACCCCTGAGCCGTCTCTTCTTCAGGCCCAAATACATTTTTTTTTTTAGTAAAATAAAAAATACATAGTCCCCTATTCAGCCACATGAATTACAATGTGTACAGTGTTTATAATGGGCGCTGGACGTGTAGTTCAACGGGCAAAGTGATCAGTATGCTGGCTTCAATCCCCACACAGCATAAATGGAATTTAGGGTACTGTGTGGGGCTGGCAAGATGGCTCAGCCGGTAAAGGTGCTTGCTGCCAACACTGAGGACCTGAGTTCTACTCCCGGAACAGACATTTGCTACAAGTTGTCTTCTGACCTCCACACAGAGACACACAGACATATGCACAGACAGACACAATAAATAAAGTTCAAAATATTTAGAATGATGTTTATGATGTTTGGTCCTTTTTTTTTTTTTTTCATGAATCCCAGGCCGGTCTTGAACTTACTATGTAGCCAAGGATAACCTTGAACTCCTGATCCTCCTGCCTCCACCCCTTCAGTACTGGGATTACAGGAGTGTGCCACTCTGCCCAGTTTATGTGTGACCCTTTGTTTGTTCTCATTTTCTTTCTTTTTTGATCTTTTCTAGCAGGGGGTGGGGGTGGGGGTGTCGACTGAGATCCCCTCCTGCTTCAGCACCACACACCCCAGTGCTGAGACTGCAAATGTACCCATCACGCCAGCCTCTGGCATGGACCTCGAAAGCACTCGGTAAATTCAGCTGGGCAGGCCGCTTAGGAAGAGGGATTATGTGGAGATGGGAGTCTGGCTTTGAAGTCAGACAGCCTCGAATCCTGACTCCCACTCAATAACTTACCTAGACTCTGAACTTACGTGTCCTTCTCTGGAAGTAAGCCCATAACCCCTACTGCCCCGAGGGTCCCTGAGAGGACGAAGTGAAGGAATACGGACAAAGGGCTTGACATGGGGTCTGGCTCACAGTGGGCACCTTAGTGCCACCGTGGGAAGGTCAGTCATTTCATGTGCAAGACAGGGGCAATAGCCGGGCAGGGGGTGGCGCACGCCTGTAATCCCAGCACTCGGGAGGCAGAGGCAGGCGGATCTCTGTGAGTTCGAGGCCAGCCTGGTCTACAAAGCAAGTTCCAGGACAAATAGGGCTACACAGGGAAACCCTTTCTTGAAAAACCAAAGAAAAGAAAGTCACTCAGCGGTTGTGTGTTTTCCTAGCATCCATAAGACCCTGGGTTCACCCAGCACTTCAAAAGGAAGGAAGGAAGGAAGGAAGGAAGGAAGGAAGGAAGGAAGGAAGGAAGGAAGGAAGGAAGGAAGGAAGGAAGGAAAGAAAGAAAGAAAAGAAAAGAAAAGAAAAGAAAAGAAAAGAAAAAGGAAGAAAGCATTTTGGTTTTCAGTTTTGTGGACAGGGAGGCCTAACACTCAGCATCTAGGTTCTGGATGACATGTCATTATCTCATGTGAAAGACAAAAGAACAAGATGAGCATGGAGGAGCAAGACAGTGTGCTGAGGAGCTGGAGGGCACAGCAGGGCACAGGAGGGACCTCTGCTCTCATCCGTTCTCCATCCTACCTCCTGAGCCGGGAGTCCCAGAGGACAGAGCCTCTTCCCACTCGATACCTCCTTGGTGTCGGAACCTATGTGAGTTAACTATCCTCTTCTCTCCTTAGCCCGAGATCACGGCTGAGGAGGCCTATGACACTGAAGCTGGAGCCTTAGCTGCCGCTCTCCTGGAAGGGGGAGATGGACTCAAGCCTCCAGCTCTGTCCTGAATTCCTAAGCCCTCTGGTGGGGAGTCTGCAGTTTAACTAAATTCTGCCCCATTCTGGGCACCCCAGCATGGCTTGACACCTCAAAATAATTAATACACACTCATACACCACACGGAATATGGCTTATATACAAGCTTTATATAAATTGAGTTGCAGCTGACTGGATAATATATTAAATTTACTTATTTAATCTTTGTTTAATTCCATAATGTGGATTTCTTTTTTATTTTGAAACAATAATTTTTTTTTTTGAGGTTTCTGTCACGGACCCCAGACCTAAGGCTAAGGAATGGGTCAATAGTACTACCATTACTAGAGCAACTAGGTTAGACAGCTCTCCCAGAATTTGCCAGAACTAAAGCCCAAGCAGGCTGTACCCACGCCATTCACTTACCCTCTCATCCATCCACCAATTCATCCATGCATCCATGCATCCATGCATCCATGCATCCATTGGTCCATAGGGGCTGTGGTAGAAAAGGCTAAGTGCGGTATGAGACTGCCCTCTAGAGGTTGCTCCAGGGAGGTGCAGATGGGGAGTTGAGCGCCTCCTTCGTTCCTCACTCACCTTAATTAACACATAAGGTTAAACTCACTGGGACACACAAGTAGGCACAGCAGTACGGTTCGTTGCAATGACTGATGGGATACATCTGTGCACCAAACCCGCCAGGAGCACCAAGGAAACCTGAACGTCCCAGGTAACAGGTGTAGGCACGACAGGGCAAGCAGGGTTCAAACTGGGCCTGGAAGGGTGTCTATGACATTGCCAGGCATCTCTGTAGAGACAAGCTATTCTGGGTGAGAGGAACAGCTCTGTAGAAGGGCAGATTTGCGGGGTCTGTGAGGAGGATAGACAAACAAGGTATGTCGGGGGGGGCGGGGCAAGTGATGAGGAAACCCACCCAACAAAACTTCTCCTACCCCCAAGGGTGAAGTCAGTACGCTGACTCCAAAGCTGTAGGACCTTAATTCATGGAAGGAGTGCACTGATTTGTTCATTCAGTGGGTATTCGCTGAGTGAGCACCTTGCCTGTGCCAGAAGCTATTTTAAGCACGGTGTGTACACCGGGCAACCACGCCGCACTTGAGAAGCTTAAAACGTAAGCCTGCTCCAGAGGACAAATAGCAAACTCTACAAGGGATCGTGTTTGCTCGCTGTGGAGGAGGCTGTGCCAAAAGCTGCAGGCAGTGGTTCTGAGTGAAGGAATAAAGCGCACTTGGGGAGGGGTCATCACCCTGTCTACGGCTCTTGGCGGTGTGCGGAGGGGGAAAACAAACAAACAAACAACAACAACAACAAAAACCACTTAGTGCCAGGGAAAAGGCTCGGTGGTTGAGAGCACTGGCTGCTCTTCCAAAGGACCCCCTTCAACTCCCAGCACCCACATGGCAGCTCTCACCTGCTGTCACTCAGGTCCCAGAGGACCCAATGCTCTTCCATGGCCTCCTCGGACACCAGGCATGCATGTCCTACACAGCCATTTATGCAGGCAAAACACCCATACATGTAAAAATTACACGTAAAGCCAGGCATGGTGGCGCACACCTTTAATCCCAGCACTTGGGAGGCAGAGGCAGGCAGATCTCTGAGTCTGGGGCCAGCCTGGTCTACAGAGTGAGTTCCAGAACAGCTGGGGATACACAGAGAAACCCTGTCTCGAAAAACAAAGATTACACGTAAAAGTAAGTTAATTTAAAGGAATTTTTTAGATTTATTTATTTTATACATATAAGTATTTTAGTTGCACGTATATCTGTGTACCACACATGTGCCTGGTGCCCTCAGAGGCCAGAAGAGGGCATCAGATACCCTGGAATTGAAATTGCAGATGTAGTGAACCACAGTGTGGGTGCTGGGACCTTTGGAAGAGCAGCCAATGCTCTTAACCACTGAGCCATCTCTCCAGCTCCTCTTTTTCCTTTTGAGATAAGGTCTCTAGCCCAAGCTGGCCTCAGAATCACTAAGCAGCCAAGGATGACCTTGAACTTCTGATCTTCCAGCTTCCACTGCTCCACTGAATTCTAGGTGCATATCACCACACACAGTACTTGTGCTGAGGATCAAACTTGAGACTTCATGAATGCCCAGTAAGCACTCTACCAATTGAACTACATCCCAAGCCAAAACTAACTTACCCTTTATGATAGATAGATAGATAGATAGATAGATAGATAGATAGATAGATAGATAGATAGATGGATAGATGGATGGATAGATGGATGCAGAGTTAAAAGATTAGGGATATCAGGGGTTGGGCGATTGCCATATTAATGGGGATGCCAGGCAAGCTTTGGGTAAGACCTTAGGAAATTACTGAGGAGTCACAGGGTTGCAAACAGGAAGGGATTGGGAACCGGAGCAGAACACCCAGTAGGAGGAAATGTCAGCAGGCAGCGGGTGCGAACTTTGATTTTGACTGACTAACAACCACTTTAGCAATAGAATTTAAGAATAGATTTGAAGTCAAGGCTGGTAGTACAAACTTACAATTTTTCTTGGGTGGTAGCAGCAGAAAGATCAAGAGTTCAAGGTCAGCCTCGTCAAAGTTCAAGTTCGCCAGGCGGTGGTGGCACATGCCTTTAATCCAAGCACTCGGGAGGCAGAGCCAGGAGGATCTCTGTGAGTTCGAGGCCAGCCTGGACTACAGAGGGAGTTCCAGGAAAGGCGCAAAGCTACACAGAGAAACCCTGTCTCGAAAAACCAAAAAAAAAAAAAAAAAAAAAGTTCAAGTTCAAGACTTGGCCAGTCAGATGGTTCAGTGGGTCTGCCAGTGGATCGGGCAAAGATGGCAGCAGGTGTTTCTGTAGGAGTGGTGGAACTGGATTTCCTTTGGACCACCAGCCCCCAGTAATGACACAGAGACTTCTTATTAATTATGAAAGCTTGGCCTTAGCTTGGGCTTGTTCCCAACTAGCTCTTGCAACTTAAATTAACCTGCTTTTATTAACCTGTGTTCTGCCACGTGGCTCGTTACCTCTCCTCAGTACCGTAAGTCTGACTTCCTCCACATCTGCCTGGTGAATCCCCTGCCTCTGATTCTTTCCCAAATTTCCTATCTCCCCCCAGAAGTCCAGTCTATCCTCTCCTGCCTAGCTATTGGTTGTTCAGCTCTCTATTAAACCAATCAGAAGGTGCCTTAGGCAGGCAAGTAAGGACAGAGATGCCTCTTCACAGAGTGTACAAAAAGGTTATTCCAACATCTATTGTGTGATATTTTGATAGCCCTCTGACACTCCTGAGACTGCCTAATAAAGTTATTTCTTGAATCGGGTGGAGCCTGTAACTAGCTGACCAGAAGTGGCCATAGAGAAGCCAGCAGTTTGGATAGAGAAGACGCACAAGAAGGAAAGGGCAGGGATTAGATTTTGAGCTCTCTTGGTTCTAGGATGAGGGAAGAGATGTGTCTCTTGTGGTGTCTCTGGCCAAAAGACAAGGTCAGCTAGTTGCTACACAGCCTCTCTGAGCTGGCAAGTTTTCACCCCAGCCTCTGATTTGAGTCTTATTGGTAAATAGAACA
This sequence comes from Peromyscus aztecus, assembly GCA_902168405.1. NCBI lineage: Eukaryota > Metazoa > Chordata > Mammalia > Rodentia > Cricetidae > Peromyscus > Peromyscus aztecus. Next base: position 5,519 of record CABHPQ010136206.1, read on the forward strand.
ATAGAGACTAAATTTAAACCTACATATTGTAGCTGCAGCAGAGCTGGGGCTGTGGGACCAGAAGCCCTGCCAGGCTGTGGTCTGAGTGGCTGGCAGGGCACTGACTGAGGGGCTGTGGGATGACAGATGATAATTAAAATATCAGTAGATTAATGTGCAGCTGGTAAGTGAACAGAAAAGCTATATATGTCTTCCAACGTGGAGGCTCGGATATCCACATAAGGCCTGAGAAAGCGGTTTCTCGGGCGGGCATAGCTCTTTTTAAGAGGCCCTGCTGTGCAGCAGAGCACTTGAGCAGCTGGTGTGCTAGGTAAAGATGTCTGCTGCATCCTGGACACAGTGGCTTCCCAGAGCTGGGGCAGTAAATGAGCCAGCATTGAGACTGGGCTCTCAGGGAACCAAGGGGGTGAGGAACCAGCCACCAGAGCTGAGAGGCGGCGAGGTTGGCACCTATTTAAGGTTTGTCTGGCAGTCAGAGAACACTGCAGGTGCTCAGTAAAGTGGTCTAGAGGAAGGAAACCTTTACATAGATACAGTAAAAAATGGGTATAGACAGTCATAGAAAAAATAGTTTAAAAATAATAAAGAAAAGTCTTTAAAGAGAGAGTAAAGAAACATTTTTTTAAAAAGCCACCTAAAGATGGGAAATCCACAGCATGTCTGGATCCCGTATGGTGATTTGCTGACTTTGAATTTTTTTAATATTTATTTATTATGTATACAATGTTCTGGCATATGTGCCTATATGCCAGAAGAAGGCACCAAATCTCATAGATGGTTATGAGCCACCATGTGGTTGATGGGAATTGAACTCAGGACCTCTGGAAGAACAGCCAGTGCTTTTAACCTCTGAGCCATCTCTCCAGCCCATAAGCTGTGTTTTCTAATCACCCTAAACAGTTTGTAATAGTAGCTTTCAAGGACTGGAAGTTTACATTATGTTTTCAAATGAGTTGCATGGGTACAATACCTCAAACAAGAGTAGAAACATATATACAGTATGTTGTAACAAAAGTAACCTTGAATTTGTATCAATACACAAAAATTCATAGCAATGTAAAATATTTGAGACTAGTAGTTGCTTTTTAGTTTAAAAGTATATTCAGGACCAGGCGGCGGCGGTGGTGCATGCCTTTAATCCCAGCACTCAGGAGGCAGAGCCAGGAGGATCTCTGTGAGTTCGAGGCCAGCCTGGTCTACAGAGAGAGATCCAGGACAGGCATCAAAACTACATAGAGAAACCCTGTCTTGAAAAACCAAAAAAATAAGTATATTCAGGGCTGGAGAGATGGTTCAGAGGTTAAGAGCACTGGCTGCTCTTCCAGAGGTCCTGAGTCAATTCCCAGCAACCACATGGTGGCTCACAACCATCTGTAATGAGATCTGGTACCCTCTTCTGGCATGCAGGCATACATGCAGGCAGAACATTGTGTACATAATAAATAAATAAATATTTTAAAAATAAAAATTAAAAATAAAAAGATTCAATAATCTATCATTTTATTCTATTATTCCTATATCACCCCCTCTTTTTTCTTTTTAGCCCTTATCCTCATTTTTCCCCCAACACTAGCTAGGAGAGGAAGAAGAACAGAGGAAAGAAAAAGAGAAAAAGAGAGCCCTGACTCTAACCTCCTTTGTTTCGTTTCCTCCCTGCCCATGACCAATAACAACATGTAACCAACCCCTTAAATTACAACAAACATCCTTAATCCCCCCAACAACCAAAAACCACCCATCTCTCAGGAATGTGGGCGTCATGTGCTTAAATTTGTTTCCTGTTGTCTGGGGGTGATGGCATTTTTAGGGGACCCTGAGAAGATTGGGATAATGGTCAGTCCTGGGGGAGCTAGCTGTATCATTTGTTGTCCAGTCTCTGTGTGATGGGAAAGTGCAGAGCTTATCTGAAGTCCTGGCTGGAGTAGTCTGTGAGGCTGGACCATCTTAGCTATCCACTTTGAAGTTGTCCTAGATGCAGATTTTTTTTGGGGGGGGGGTTCTCAAGACAGGGTTTCTCTGTGTAGCTTTAGAGCCTGTCCTAGAACTTGCTCTCTGGACCAAGCTGGCCTTGAACTCACATAGATCCACCTGCCTTTGTCTCCTGAGTGCTGGGAATAAAGGTGTGTGCCACTGTGCCTGGCCTGGATGCAGATTTTTGAGGAAAGGACAACAGAGGCATTCTGAGAAGCTGGATCACCTAGACTGCTTGTCTTGTCTTCATTGGTGTCTGGTCCTTTTTTTCTGAAAAAATACAAACTTTTAAAGGGAACATACATATCTGCATTAACACAAGTATGGAATGTGCAGTGTGCACAAGTCAGCTAAAGATGATTCTCTGCTCTATGTTTGAGCAGGTAAAAGGCATCTGTCAACTTTATAAGTCTGTTTAGGCTGCATACCAAACTGTCATGAGGACTCTGTAGCCAACAAGGATTATCGTGTCTCATGTGTTCTCAGAGCTGTTCCCAGGCAGAGCGATCAGCATATACATCACCTGTCTTGTAGTTTTTCTTAGTTTCTTCCATGATGTCTGTAGCAAAGATTTTTAGGTCTCCCCTGGTCAAATCTGATCTTTATTAATTTTGAAGGAATTCATAGCTTTTTGTTTCCTATGGAAACAAAGGCATAACCTCTTCCCCAATGCAACACATTTCCTGATTTCCATTCTGAAGTTAAGACATCCTTAAAATATATAGACTGGTTTAATTCAGCAGTTTTCCCCCACAATCCAATGTCTCTCAGCAGCTGTTGTTGTTGCTGTTGTTGTTGTTGTTGTTTTTGTTTTTGGGTTTTTGTTGTTGTTGTTGTTCATTAGCCTTTAAAGTTTTTAAGTTAGTAAAACACTATATAGGGTCCAAACGCCCTGTGTTATGGTATTTCTCATCCTTACATGGCTTATTCTTTTCATATTACTTTACTCTCTCTTTAAAGACTTCATTATTTTCAAACTATTTTTTATGACTGTCTGTACTCATTTTCTTCGTCACCTAAGCACATTTTCAAGCATACTGTACCTGTTCGGAGGTTTTCTTGGTCTGGACCTGGCTTTCTGCATGCCTGCAGCCTTTCTCTGACTGTGTGAGCCTAAGCCAACAGGTGCATGCAGCAAGCACTCACAAGCTTGCCAGAGAAACTGTCATATCTATGCATCTGCAGGTTCCTTTTGTGGCTCTGCTTAGCACTTGGTGCTGGCCACTGGCTCCACCCACCTGGGGTCCTTGAGAGCTGAGCCATATGCCCAAGGGCACCAGGCTGGCCTGCCTGCCCCAGCTCTGGGAAGTGGCTAGGCCTGTGCTGCAGCAGCATTTCTAACCAGTCTCCCACCGAGAAGCATGCCAGCTGTTCACAGACCCTACTCAAGTGCTCAACTACACAGCAGGGCCTCTTCAAAGAGCCACACCTCTGCAACGCCCAGCACCAGGCCTGTCTGAGAGACTGATTGCTAGGAAGCCACATCGGGCTCCATGTCTGGAACTTTTCTCAGTTTTCTCAGGGCCCATGCTTGGATATACATGCCTCCACACTGGACACCAAATGTAGCTGGACTTTCTTTAGACTGCCAGCTCCTGAATAATGACACGGAGACATTTTATTAATTATGAAAGCTTGGCCTTAGCTTAGGCTTGTTCCCAACTAGCTCTTAAAACTTAAATTAACCTGTTTATATTAATCTGTATTCTGCCACATGACTCGTTACCTCTCCTCAGTACTGTATGTCCAACTTCCTCCACATCTGGCTGGCGAATTTCCTGCATCTCCAATTCTTTCCCACAGTTCCTATCTCTCTATGGAAGTCCTAACTATCCTCTCCTGCCTAGCTATTGGCCATTCAGCTCTCTATTAAACCAATAAGAAGGTGTCTTAGACAGGCAAGGAAGGACAGAGACACCTCTTCACACAGTGTACAACAAGGTGGTTTTTAAGGAGTAAAGGGGAAAGTCTGTGCTAGGGTAAGTTGGTAAGTCCTGATTGGACATGTTAGCCAGTGTAGCCAAATAATAAACTTTGATTGCTGGACCTTGATGAACAGTCTCATAGGCAGAAGGAAGTGGCCAAATAAAGGACTGGCCCTTGGGGGCTAGCTTTAGGAATGCAAACTGATGGTTTAGCAAGGGGGAGGACAGGGGAGAGAGGAGGACCTGCCAGCACCACGTTTGCAATGCCTGGGCCTGCTAGAGCCCTTCGTAGAGGAAGACGGCAGACAGCTTCTTCTGGTCTCTACCCTGCACATGCCTCGATCCCCCACGGTCTCACCAGGTAGCTCTGGTTGTCCTAGAACTCACTCTGTAGACCAGGCTGTCCTCAAACTCAGAGATCTGCCTGCCTCTGCTTCCCAAATGTTGAGATTAAAGGTGCATGCCACCACCACCTGTCTTGAACTCTAATTCCAGTTTTAGGAGGAGAGCACACATGCCACCGCGTATGTTCAGGCTGGGGGCAGGGGTTCGGGTGGATGTTGTTCAGCCTGCATGTGGAGGTCAAAGGACAACTTGTAGGAGTCAGCTCTCTCCTTCTGCCATGTTGGGGCCCAGGGCTCAAACTCAGGTCGTTAAGCCTGATGGTAAATGCCTGCCTGAACCCCTGAGCCATCTCATGAACTCCTTTATCCCATGTTTGTGGGTTAGTTTTGTTTAACTTGTAGTTAATTTCATTTGTCTCTCCCTCCCCTCTGACCCTTCTTGTTTTTTCTTTGTGTGTGGAGGGGAGAGTGGGGGGGTTGGGAGAGTGGGTAGACTGGATCTAACTGTATAACCAAGGCTGCCCATAAATGTGCAATTCTCAGGGCTGAAGAAAATGGCTCATAAGTTAAGGGTACTGGCTCCTTTTCCAGAGGACCTTGGTTTGATTCCCAACACCTATACCATGATTCAGTACATCTGTTAATCCAGTTCCAGGGTATCAGCTGCCCTCTTCTGGCCTCCGTGGGCACTGCACACATGTTGTGCACATACATGCAGGCAAAATGCCCATACACATAACAAATGAAAAAATAAAACAAAACAAAACATGTGATTCTCTTGCCTGTACTTCCCAAGGGCCAAGATAATAGTGTGTGTGACCACACCTGGCTAGTCTTCCTTTTTGTGATGTCTCATTGTGTTAGGCTACCCACAAATTCTTAGACGCATGTGATCCTCCTGCCTCATCCTCTTTGTAGCTACAACCAGAAGTGTGCACCACCATGCCCAGATGTAGTTGACATCTGTACCCTACTATAGAAATAGAACTAGGCAGATAATCAATAAGAAAATAGAAATCGGGGCTGGAGAGATGGCTCAGCAGTTAAGAGCACTGGCTGTTCTTCCAGAGGTCCTGAGTTCAATTCCCAGCAACCACATGGTGGCTCACAACTATCTATAATGAGATCTGGTGTCCTCTTCTGGCCTGCAAGCATGCGTGTAGGCAGAACACTGTAGACATAATAAATAAATAAATAAATAAATAAATAAATAAATAAATAAATAAATAAATCTTTAAAAAAAAAAAAAGAAAGAAAATAGAAATCAAGCTGGGCATGGTGGTGCACACCTTTAATCCTAGCACTCAGGAGGCAGAGGCAGGAGGATCTCTGTGAGTTCAAGGTCAGCCTGGTCTACAGAGTTCTAGGACAGCTAAGACTGTTACACAGAGAAACCCTGTCTTGAAAAACCAAAAAAAAAAAAAAAAGAAAGGAAGGAAGGAAGGAAGGAAGGAAGGAAGGAAGAAAGAGAGAGAGAAAGAAAGAAAGAAAAGAAAAGAAAGTAGAAAGCTTGAACAATGCCATACATAAGGACCCAATAGAAGCCAGGTACGGTCATGAATGTCTTTGATTCCAATACTCAGGAGGCAGGGTAATGGGGACTAAGGGGGTCCAGTCCCTCAATAGTCCCCTGCCAGGGTCCAGGAAGAATCTACGACAAGCTGATAATTTAATCTTTGATGATATGAAATGAATCTATGTACACGAAACTCATAGTCCATACACTTTATTCTTCTGGGTCAGTTCTCTCTCTACACAGCCTCAGTTCTGTTCTTGTGCCTAGCTCCTTTCTTGCCTGATTTCTCTCTACAATTATCTACTGTCCCCTCTAAATTCTATCTTAATTCTCTCATCTTAGTTCTGCCCCATCTAGGTTCTCATCCATCTAGTTCTTTCCCATCTCAGCTCCTCTCCCATCTCCTTCTTTCTCATCTTGTTCCTCCCCATCTGGCTCTTCCTCATCTTCCATCTCATTCCTCTAGTACTCTCTTCTAGTCCTTCAATCTACTTCTTCCCCATCTCAGTTCGTTCCTCTCCAGTTCTTACCCATCTAGTTCTTCCATTCTCTTTTCTCTTCTCCGTCTAGTCCTCCTCTGAAAATAAAACTGCCCTTTTATCCTTTTGACCCTTATCTCTCCAAGCTATCTCTGCTCCCACCGTTTCTGGCAAGTGTGTTTGGTTGCTAGGCAACTTGGCCAGACAACTTTCGTCATAGCTAGATGTGCCTGTAAGCTGGAACCCTTAGTTCTGTGTTAATTGTTAAGGGTGAATCTAAAACTAAAGATAAGACTTTGGAAAGGACAAAGTTAAGCTTCATCAGCACATCCTCCAGGCCTTCTCAAACAGATAGTCTGGAGGCTTAAGTCTGTTCTTAGAGAGTACAAAGGTGTCTCTGATAACATACTTTCACCCATCTGGGGATGGTCCTGGCTGAATTTGGCTAATGACAATAATTACAGAAAGGCCTGAAATTAGGGATCCTGGCTGTGTTACTCTTCAGAAGGTTATCTAAATGTTCCTTTAGTAGAGGGGAAATTATGCCCAAAGAATGATGGAAAAGCTACAATAGCACACAAGAAATTCACAGCAGGAAGTAGCTGATAATCAAAAGCCAATATCACCAAGGCTCCTTGAGCCCCAGCTTGACCTCTGGAAGGCCTTTGGCTTCTTCCAGGTACTAGCTTGTCATAATCAGCTGAAATCCCACTTCATGTATTTTTGGGGCTTGCAGCAGCAGAGGCAAACCTGATCTATATATCAAGTTTTAGAACTGCCAGAGCTACCCAGTGAGACCCTATCTCTAACAACAAGCAAAAAAACAAAACAAAACAACAATAGATACTTGATTAACGCTAACATTGACTGTTAACTTGAGAGAATCAAGAATCATCTAGGAGACATGCCCCTGGGCATGCTTGTGAGGGAGTTTCCAGAGTGGGTTTCTAGGTGGGAAGACCCATCTTAAATGTTAGTATCCATTCACTGGACTGAAAAAAAGGAGGAAGGGAGAGTCAGAATTCTGGCTCCCCGCTGGACAGGATACCATGTGACCAGCCACCTCAAGCGCCTATGGCTGCACCACAAACTGTGAGCTGGAAGAAACTCATCTTCGTGTTGCTTTTGTTGGGCATTTTGTGCCAGGCGGTGAGAAAAGTAACTATTTCTGTGGTGATACATTTGTAATCTAAGAAATAAAGCTTGCCTGAAGATCAGAGCCAGCCACAGAGTTAGCCACAGAGGTCAGGCAGTGGCGGCACACACCTTTAATCCTAGCACTCTGGAGGCAGAGGCAGAGACTGTCTGGATGTCTGTGAATTCAAGGTCACATTGGGCTACATGAATTAATCCAATCTAAAAGAGAAACAGCAGGACAGTGGTAGCACACACCTTTAATCCTAGCACTTGGGATCACACACTTTTAATCCCAGCACTTGGGATCACACACCTTTAATCCCAGTACTTGGGAAGTCACATGCCTTTAATCCCAGCACTTAGGAAGGCTGAGACAGGAAGGGATATGGCTGGGCAGAGAAAGGAATATAAGCAGGGAGGAGACAGGAATTAGGCCCCTTTAGGCTGAGGACTCAGAGGCACTCAGTCTGAGGATTCATGGAGACAGGATCTTCTCTTTTCGGCTGAGGAGTGGGTGAGGTGAGAAGTGGCTGTGGCCTGCCTAGTTATTGGCCATTCAGCTCTTTATTAAACCAATCAGAAGGTGCCTTAGACAGAGACATATCTTACAGCATACAAAAAGATTGTCCACAACAACCTTTGTGGGGGCAGGCTTTGAAGTTTCAAAAGCCCATGCCAGGCCCAGTGATTTATTTATTTTTTTTTTAATTTTTTTATTTTATTTTTTTTTTGTCTCTGCCTGATGCTTCTGGATTTCTGGATCAGATGTAAATTCTCAGCTATTGCTCCAGGACCACACCTGCCTGCTACCATGCTCCCCTCCATGACAGTCATAGACCAACCCTCTGAAACTGTAAGCAAGCCCCCAATTAAATGCTTTCTTTGATAAATTGCCTTGGTCGGGGAATCTCTTCACAGCAATAGAACACAATAGACTAAGACAGGCAAGGAGGGGTCATCTTGAAAGCAGAGAAGAATTGCTGAACCTGTGGGCACCTTGATGGTGGACTTCCTAGCTTCTAGAGTTGTGAGGATTCATTTCTTATAGCAGCCTGAACAGACTAAGATAATAATACATAGGGGGCCAGTGAGATGGCTTGGAGGGTAAAAATACTAATTGCCAAGCCTGACCATCTGAGTTTCATCCCTGGGAACTCAAGACCAGCCTGGCCTACAATGTGAGGAAAATCAACTCCGACCTCCGCATGCAACCATAGCACTCAGGAGGCAGAGGCAGGTGGATTTCTGTGAGTTCAAAGCCAAGGCCAGCCAGAAAATAAAAAAGGCTAAAGCATAGGTTCTCCATGCCACCTAATCTGTAGTGAATGGACCCCAATAGATGCCAGAAATCCAGTATACAGCGACTTTGATAACTGTGTAAATGGCTTGTTGTTGGGTTTTGTGGTTTTTTTTTTTTTTTAACTCTTTGCTCTTTGGGGGACCTGCCACTCAGCTCCCAAATAAATACACAAAAACCTTCTTTCTTATATTCTTGGCTTGCTTCTAGCTAGCTTTTCTTAACTTAAATTATCCCATCTACCTTTTGCCTTTGGGCTTTTATCTTTCTCTATTTCTGTATACCTTTTCTTTCCTTCTTATTCCGTGTCTGGCTGTGTGTCTGGGTGGCTGGCCCCCAGCATCCTCTTCTCCTCCTTTTCTCGATCCTCTTCCTTTCTTTGCTCCTCCCCTCCTTTCTTCCCTAGATTTCTCCTCCTCTTTATTCTCTCTGCATGCCAGCTCCACCCATCCTTTATCCTGTCTTGCTATTGGCCATTCAGCTCTTTATTAGACCAATCAGGTGTTTTAGGCAGGCAAAGTAACACAGCTTCACAAATGCAACATGCAAGAATGCAACACATCTTTGTATCATTAAGCAAATATTCCACAGCATACACTAATGTAACACATACTAAATTAATACTTCATAACAGTGGCTGACTTGCTTGTATTGATGGATAAGCTGGACAAAGGAAAGATTCTCCTCCAGGGCAAGGCAGGAATGGGACATGACAGGACAGAATTTCATCATGCAACTCAGACTGCTTTGCAAATGTAAAACTGATCTTTTCCAACTAACATTCTCTATCCTCACCTTTTCCTCATTCTTGAGGCACATAGTCATGTAGCTCAGGTTAGCCTTGAACTCACGATACAGTCAAGGAGCCTTAACTTCTGATCCCCCTGCCTCCATTTCACAAGTGCTGGGTCACAGGTGTGTGCCATCACAGCGTTTATGCCATTCTGGAGACCAAGCTCAAAGCTTCATGAGTGCTTGGTAAGAAGAGGGCATCAGATCCCCTGGGACTGGAGTTACAGACAGTTGTGAGCTGCCATCTAGAATGTTTTTATAGGAGGCCAGAGTTCTGAGTTTTCAGACATTTTGCTGTATTTGTTTTGTTTCAGACAGAGTCCTGTTCTGCAGCCCAGGCTAGCCTAAAATTCATGTCAATCTTCCTGCCTCAACTTCCTGAGTACTAGGATTGCAGGTGTGAGTCAGCACACCAGCCTCACTTTAAATATTTCTATTAGAAATATAGCTGGGCAGTGGTGGTGCACACCTTTAATCCCAGCACTGGGGAAGTAGAGGCAGACAGATCCCTGGCAGCTGAAGACCAGTTAGAACCTGTCTCAAAAACAAACAGGGGCTGGAGAGATGACTCAGTGGCTAAGAGCACTGACTTCCAGAGGAGCCAGGTTCAATTCCCAGCACCTACTTGGAAGCCCACAAATGTCTGAAACTCCATTTCCAGGGGATCTGACATCCTCACACAGAATACATACAGGCAAAACACCAGTGCACATTAAATAAATAAACTTAAAAACAAACAACATTTGAGGTCTGGAAAGATGATTCAGCGGGGTTGGGGATTTAGCTCAGTGGTAGAGCGCTTGCCTAGCAAGCGCAAGGCCCTGGGTTCGGTCCTCAGCTCTGAAAAAAAAAAAAAAAAAAAAGATGATTCGGCAATTAACAGCACCAGCTGCTCTCCCAGAGGTCCTAGCTTCCAATCCCAGCACCTCTTGAATTAGATTACAGTCAGTTGTTAACTGTCTACCAGCACAAACCCATACACATAAGATAAAAATAAATAATATGATGGCTGGAGAGATGGCTCTATGGTTAAGAACACTGGCTGCTCTTACAGAGAATCAGGTTCAATTCCTAGCACCCACATGGTGGCAAACAACCATCCCTAACTCCAATTCCAGGGAATCCTTCACCTTCATCTTCTGTTTTTATTTTATTATTTTTGTTTGTTTGTTTTTTGGTTTTTCTGTTTTGTTTTGTTTTTTTCCTAGACAAGGTTTCTCTGTGTATTTTGGTGCCTGTCCTGGATCTCGATCTGTAGACGAGGCTGGCCTCAAAATCACAGAGATCCGCCTAGCTCTGCCTCCTGAGTTCTGGGATTAAAGGCATGCGCTACCACTGCCCGATGTTTTTTGGTTTTTCAAGACAAGGTTTCTCTGTGTATCTAGGATAACCTCGAACTCAGAGATTTGCCTGCCTCCGCCTCCCAAATGCTGGTTTAAAGGTATGTGCCACCACTACCCAGCATATAAATAAACATTTAAAAATAGTTTTTAAATAAATAAATATTGCTTTTTAAATGTTTTTTAAATCACTGTTGGGGGCTGGAGAGATGACTCAGAGGTTCAGAGCACTGGCTGTTCTTCCAGAGGTCCTGAGTTCAATTCCCAGCAACCACACGGTGGCTCACAACCACCTATAATGAGATCGGGTGCCCTCTTCTGGTGTGCAGGCAACATGCAGGCAGAACACTGTATACATAATAAATTAAAAAAACTATTAATATTAAATACTGTTCTAATTTGCTTCCTATACCTGTGATAAACAACATAACCAAAAGTAACTTGGGAAGGAAAGGGGTAAGTTCATTTTACAGTCCACAGTCCATCATGAAGGGAAAGCCCGGACAGGAAGCTTGAGGCAGGAGTTGAAGCAGAGGCCACGTAGGAACACTGCTTCCTGCTTTACCCCCCTGGGGTAGTTTGACTGTAATTGGCCCCTATAATCTTATAGAGAGTGGCACTATTAGGAGGTGTGGCTTTGTTGGAGTGGGTATGGCCTTGTTGGAGGAAGTGTGTCATTGTGGGGATGGGCTTTGAGGTTGCCTATGCTCAGGACACTGTCCAGTGTTTCAACTGACTTCCTGTTGCCGGCAAGATGTAGGACTCTCAGCTACTCCTCCAGCACCATGTTTGCCTGCATGCTGCCATGCTCCCTGCCATGATGATAACAGCCTGAACCTCTGAAACTGAAAGCAAGCCCCCTCAATTAAATGTTTTCCTTTATAAGAGTTGCTGTGGGGCTGGAGAGATGGCTCAGAGGTTGGGAGCACCAACTGCTCTTCCGGAGGTCCTGAGTTCAATTCCCAGCACCCACATAGTGGCTCACAACCATCTGTATGAGATCTGGCGCCCTCTTCTGTATACATAATAAATAAATAAATCTTTAAAAAAAAAAAAAAAAGAGTTGCTGTGGTCATGGTGTCTCACGTGACGCCATGTGAGACATTCTATTCACAGCAATAAAAATGCTAAGACACACACACACACCCAAGCTTATTTGCTCATGTCTTACCTATTCCATGGCCACCTGCTCAGGGATGCCATTGTCCACAGTGATCTGCGCCTCCCACATCAATCAGCCATCAATCAAGATGTCCCCATAGACTTGCCCACAGGCCAATCTGATGGAGGCAATTCTTCAGCTGAGGTTTCCCCTTCACAACTGATACCAGCTTGTGTCATGTTGATAAAAAAAAAAAAAAAAAACCTACTCGAAGGGCTGGAGAGACGGCTCAGCAGTTAAGAGCACTGGCTGCTCTTCTAGAGGACCTGGTTCCATTCCCAGTACTCATGTGACAACTCACAAGTGTCTGTGACTCCAGTTCCAGGGGATCCGACACCCTCACACAGACATACATGAAGGCAAAAACACTAATGCGTATAAAATAAAATTAAAAACAAAAATCATACTCTCTTCTGATCTTTTAACCGTATTTATTTTCACTTTTGTGTGTTTGCATGCCAGTGTGTGTGTGTGTGTGTGTGTGTGTGTGCATGTGTCTGTCTGTGTAGGCCAGAGGACAATTTAACCTTTCTCAGGTACTTTCTATCTTTTTTTTTTTTTTTTTTTTTAAAGATAAGGCCTGGAACTTCGCAGGCAGACTGGTCTGTCCAGCCAGAGAACTCCCGAGACCTGCCCCGCCCCCTCAGACAATCCCCAGCACTCGATCACCAGCCATGGGTTCTGAAAATCCAGTTCAGGTCCTCATGCTTGCAAAGCAAGCCGTCTCCTGCCTGAACGCCCTCCCCAGTCCCTGCCATCTTTCTGGATTTTTGTTAGGTGCTTGGTGTTTTTCTGAACAGAACTTCATTACATAGTCCTGGCCGGTCTCGAACTTGCTATGTAGACAAGACTGGCCTCCAGCTTGCAGTGACCATCTGTGCCTCCCCAAATGTTTGGACTGCAGGCAGGCACCAACATCCCAGTTTATCATTCTGTGGATTTCATATTTTTACATTATGAACCTTCTCTGTTTTTTTAAAATATATTTATTTTTTATTTACTTCACTAGTTTAAAACTACTTATATCTTATGTGTGTTTCAGTTCATGAATGCATGCGCACCACATGTATGCCAGCACCCTGAAGGCCAGCGCACAGTGTCACCTCCCCAGACTGGAGTTAGAGACAACTATGGGTCCTCATGTGGGTATTGGGAACAAAATCTGGGTCTTCTTTCTAGAAGAGCAGCCAGTGCTCTTAACTGCTGAGCCAACCTTGTGGGCTCATTTTTTTTTTCTTTTCCTTTTTCTTTTGAATTTAATTTCAGCCACACGTGGTGACCATACCTTTCATGCCAGTTCTTCGGAGGCAGAGGCAGGCGGATCTCTGTAAGTCCAGGGCCAGCCTAGACTATGTGTGAATTTCCAGGCTAGCCAGAGCTACAAAGAAAGACCCTAGCCGGGCGGTGGTGGCGCACACCTTTAATCCCAGCACTCGTGAGGCAGAGCCAGGCGGATCTCTGTGAGTTCGGGGCCAGCCTGGGCTACAGAGTGAGATCCAGGACAGGCACCAAAACTACACAGAGAAACGCTGTCTAGAAAAACAACAACAACAACAAAAAAGACCCTGTATCAAAAAACAATTGCTTTGAATTTTTATTACATTTATTTATCATGTCATCTCGCTAGGTCTGGAATTTTTCTCAGTAGAATCACACCTGTAATCCCAGCACTGGGAAGGCAGAGGCAGTAGGAGCTACTCCAACTTCAACACCAGCTTGACCTGCATAGCAAGTTCTTAGCCAGCCAGGGTTACATACCAACACCTTGTCTCTGAAAGAAAAAAAAAAAAAAGGATGAAGGAAGAA
>CABHPQ010136207.1:0-10975 GCA_902168405.1 Peromyscus aztecus
GTGTCACACATGATATTTCAGAAAAGACTGGACCTGTCTGACCACTTAATCCAGCATCTATGATGTCCTCTAACAGACTGTTATATTAGTCAAACCTAGTGTAACTAAGTGAAGATAGATGTGTTAGGTACTTTTCTGTTGCTGTGATGAAACGCCATGACCAAGGCAACTTAGAAAAAGAATGGTTGATTTGGGTTTACAGTTCAGAGGGTGAGAGTCCATGACAGCAGGGAAACACGGAAGCAAGAAGAAGGCCTGGCACAAGAGCAGGAAGCTGAGAATTCACGTCGTGAACCACAAGCATGAAGCAGAGAGAGCCTTCTGAAGCTGTGAGTCACAAAAACATTCTTCCTTTAAGCTGTATTAGCCAATTGGTTGAAGTAATGAGAGAAGTAAGTAGTGTGCTCGGCTTTGAATTGGGATTGTTAGTGGTTACTCCAATGGTCTAAAATTCCACATCCAAACCATGTAAATGTAAGATGTTCCTGACAAATGCTTTTTAAATCTATGCAAATATTACCAAGACTCACAAAATACAAATGCATTCAGTAGTAGCATTACCAAATCCTTTGGAAGTCAGGCTTTAAAACTGATAAATCTTGAAATTTCAACAACTATTAAGTTAGAGAAATTAGATAAACTTTAGAAATTAGAACATAAACAGTGGACAGGTTCAAGGGCAACATAACAAAGAATGAACAGACATTTCCTGGAGCCTGTGTCTGTGTCCAGCTGGCATGTTCTGTAGCACAGATATTCTCAATCTAGCAGGTGGCTCAGCTTGCTGAAACACGTTGTGACAAAATTACCCAGGAACTGGTTTCCTTTTTTTTTTTCTGAAATACAACCCTGAAAGCTTCAAGTAAGTTAAAAAGTATGGTTTGATTTTCCAAAATGTATGTTACTATCACCTTTTAAAGAGATCATTTCTTCCTTAATGGCCAAACCCTATAAATTCTAAGCACAGAGAAATTAAGCCTTATAGAAAACTTATTCATATTCTTCAATTTCAGCTGTCTCCATGCTCTACTCTAGGCCTTATTTCCAATCTGAAGCTATTGCTATTGTTTACCAAGGAGATTAATAAACAGTTGTACATTGCATGATTCTGGTTAGGAAGGACCATGGACACCTCTCCTCCAAAGAGCATTTTTATATATGGGATTTTGCTAAACATTTCCCAGTTTACCCTTGTCCCTTTTCTTTTGATCTAGAAAAATATTCCTTCATATGATGTATTTTTAAGCCTTTTTTACTTTCACTGTCAAGTTTCCTGAGCTCTTGGATATCTACCAAATAATTTGGGGGAATTTATTTCATGGTTTAATATGGGATGAACTGTTTCAAACAGCTCCCTTAAAAAGGTTGACTGAGCCTGTTTTAGGTGAGCAAAACTTAGTTTGGGACAAGGGTAGTTATTGACTTTAATATCAGGTCCATAGCTTCATAGGTCAATATAAATATCCAGACACATCAATGACAATACTTGAAGTAAAATGGGGATCTAAGTACCATCAGATCAGCTGGTTCTATCTTCAATATTGCTTCAATGATGTACTGCTTCACTTACTATAATTAGGTGTGTGTGTGTGTGTGTGTGTGTGCATATGCATATATATATAATGTATATATATTATCTGTATTTTCTGATTACATTCATTTACTATATTTTAATAATGGCTTAAGTTAAGGAAATGAATCATTTAATTATAGATGAGCCTCTGAGCAAAATCCTGCTGTTCAGAGTTGATTAGATGATACACAGAAGCTGACACTGATCATTTTGGACTTTAGTATAGGATGACAGAATCATCTCAAGGAGAACATGGAAAAATACACATAATACTCAATTACTTTTCAGTGCAACATCCTGTGCCACCCTAACTCTAGGCTTCTGTAAAAATAAAAATGGAGTATTCATGATCTAGAAAGTGACACTGAAATGGAGTTAAATGCTTTCTTCATTTTTTCCTGGTTACAGAATTTTATGGTGTTTGTTTCCTGTATATGCTATTCTATTTTGTGATTTTAATGAATTTATATATTGAAAAAAGAAGTGCTTTTTTCAAATTTTTGAAATGGTTTTAAATTAGGTTTTTGCACAGTCTGATTAGTCTTATAGGCATATGGGAATACGCTTAGGTAACAGAACCGGATTTAATTCTTTGCATCTGTCATTATTGGGTTATATCATCAAAAAAGACTAGATCATACTCTGCCTACAATTCTTCTCTTTGCAGAAAATGGCAGTATTTTTTTTCTTTCGTTTTTAAAGGGTGGTTTGATTACATCTGGGTTTAGTTCTATTCTGCCTGGGACTAAAGTATAAATAGCTTTTATTTCACCTTAACCCACTCTTGAACAATGATCCTCAAATTTGGGTGTGTAGCCAACCACCTGTATGTCTCAACACCCACAGTTTCTGATTCAGAAATCTGGATAGGGCTCACAAGTGTACATGGAATAGGGTCTGAGACGTTGCTGATGCTGAAACTGCCATGGTTTCTGGGCAATGAATGCTCCTGGACCCAGTAGGGAAAATGGCATAGGGATTCCTGGCTTCCTCTCTCTATACTACCATCATTTTTATACTAAATGAACATTCCTTCTCTTTTTCACTCCAATGTGGTGGCTATGATAATCTTTTGTCCTCGAGGTTGTGATTTAAGTTATGGCTTCTTGTTCCAATCACACTTTGATCTTATGTCAGAGCTGCCATTCAAGTGTGAATTCACAGGAAGACAACAGTTAATTGTACAACTCTAATCACATCTCTCTTATCACAAACTGTCCATGGCCCACACTGACTAACAAATGAAGCTCAAATGCCTTGGTCTCACATTCAAGGTTCTAAATCAACTGGCCCTAATCTAATTTCACCTTCTGATCCACATCCATCGAATTGGTGCTTGGTGAGATTTCATTTTTGTTCCCACTCACTGTATGATGCAATGAAATAGAAACTTTCTTTGGTTGGTGTCTCTGTCCTTTTTATGTCCTTTCAATAGCATTGCTTACCAGACAAAGTTTTATTTTTGCAAAGTCCGGATGTCATATCCATTTCAGAGCACAAAGATATAGGATGGTGTTTCTAAGAGGTGCACAGGGAGGCAGCACAGTGTGCAGGCACAGTGAATTTTCTTTTTATATTTGCTCTTCTTCTCTTCTTTGTCACAGTGTTTTACCTGGAGGTCATCGTAAAGCTACCTGCTAACTGCTTACTGCTGTAGATGGCATGTTTATGGATCACTTCCTTAGTGTACATTGCACAGACTGCTTATGCTGTCACAAGAGCATCATAGCTCCCTTATTCGTATTATAAATGTAGATTCTTACTACAAATGTAGAGTTCTAAGTATTTTTATTATCAATACTTAAAATTATGAGGGCATTTTACAAAGCTCTACTCAAAATGCAAGAAATATTTATTGTTTAATTATTAGATGCTTGCAATAAAATACACATTGGATTTACTTAATTTAGAATTTAGGAACCACTGGCTCAAAGTTAGTGTTCATTTAGTCACTTTTCAAGAAAAATCTAAATCACCTTCTAGTTCTTAGAATTATAGGAAATAGAGCAGTGAATTGAAAGTGTGCTTAGTGGAGTGGAAAGAATTGTAGTGGCAGGAAGGCCACCTGATTTCACTTTGCAGTTGACTAAGCCACGTAAACTGGCACAAGTACTGTCAGAATGGCTACCTACAAAAATGGTGAAGGTCGTGTTTTAGGTCGTGTTTTATACGTCAATAGCTGTATTCCATTTTCTAGAAGCAAGGAGAAATGACAAGAAGAACCCAGAAAGTGTTAGGAGGTATGAGTCTAGTCTTTCCTTCACTAACTGTACAATCTGAGGCACTTTTGATTATCCTAAGAAAGTGATGCACTGGGCTGGGGTGTGAAAATTTTTCTTAGTGAGCTGTGGTCTTTTGAATAAGAATGGCTCCCATAAATAGGCTCATATATTTAAATGCTTAGTCACCAAGGAGTGGCATTTTTTGAAAAGGATTAGAAGGTGTGGCCTTGCTGGAGGAAGTGTGTCATTGACCATAGGCTTTGAGAGTTCAAAAGCCCATGCCAGGCTCATTGTTTCTTTCTTTTTCTTTCCCTCATCTGTCTCTCTGTCTGCTTGAGGATCAGGATACAACTCTCAACTAGTTCTCCAGCACCTTGCCTGCCACCGTGCTCCCTGCCATGATGATAATGGACTGAACCTCTGAAACTGCAGCAAGATTCCAATTAAATGCTTTCTCTTGTAAGAGTTGTCTTGGCCATGGTGTCTCTTCACAGCAACAGAACAGGGACTAAGACATAAGCCTCATGACTTGATTCTATTTTGTTCCTGAGAGACTTGAAACATAAATAAGAAGAATTTCCATGTGTTCCTGCAAATTCCTTTTAGAGATAGCCTGTGCATACCTCTGACTGCTCTATTCCACATGGACTCAAATGTTCTAACCAGAAGAGTGGTTTCCATTCATAGGCATTTTTGCTCCAAACCTTTCACAATGTCTGTAGAGTGCATTGTTTTTATTGCTATGGAGTGAAGCTTGATGGGTTCAGGCCAGTACGCAGCTAAGATCCTACAAGGCAAAGGCACTATCTCCCTCCATCTGTATTTATGAGATTATTTAACTCGAATGAATTACTCAACCCCAAATGCCAATTGTGCCAAGGTCAAGAATTTCCAGCCTAGGTATTAAGTTGTATAACACCTCAGTGAGAGTTACTTTGAGGATGTGTGCATCATGCAAGTGGAGGCCAGAGGTTGGTAATGGGTGTCTTCCTCAATCACTTTCTACTTTAATTTTTGAGACAGAGTTTCTTCCTGAACTTTGAGCTCAGCAGGACTGGCTGGTCAGGGAAGGCCAGGTTTACCTCCAGTGCTGGGATGAGAGGTGCAGACCACCTTGGCTAGCTTCAACGTGGGTGCTAAGGATCCAGACTCAGGCCCTCCTGCTTGTGTGACAAGCTCTCTACTTAATGAGCCATTATCCCAGTCCCTACTTTTTAGTTTCTGTAATAGTTCTGGGAATATAAAAAGAATTCAATATAAGTTTATTAAATCTAAAAAGCACTGCCTAGTTTAAAAAGCATGAGATATTCTCAGCTCATTAGTCATCCCTTTGAGATAAGATTGTACAAATCCTTGTAGAGACTCGTTGGTGACTCATGGATGGATGACGCATGAGCTGACTGATTAAGTTAAGTGTCTAGTCATTGCTGAGCACACATCCTGCTGTGTGTAGAGGCAAGAAGCCTAGAAGGGAAACAGAACCATGAGGCAGTGCTTATTGAGAAGACTCAGCACACAGAATTGCAAATGAGAATGCAGCCTGGGATTCAGCCTTCTTAACATGTCACATTAGCTATGCTTAATTTTTAAGTAAAAATAAAATTTTATTTCTCATTTCCTTAATTTAAAATGGTCAATTTTTGAAAGTCCATTACTGATCTATTGACACCAATCCTGAAATAACAATAAAGTCACATAAAAGTCCACAAATAACTACAAAGAAATACAAAGTTGATAGAGGAACCCAGACAGGAATCGATAGGACCCATGTGTCACTAACACTTCTTTTGTAAATTTATATGATAAATTTCCAAATTTACTGGTAACAAATCAATAAATAGAGAGTGTTGTAACCAGAAAGCTATCTACTGGACTGCATTGGGTCCAGGAAGTCAGGTGACTTACCATAGGCTTTGATCCATTCACTCATTCAACACAGCTATCAAATCCAAAATTAATCCTTTCACCACTCAATCAGCATTGTTCTCCAAAGCAATTCCCAAGGGCCGAAGTTAGAAAAGCAAGGAAAAGACTTCAAATAGTTTTTGGGCTTTTTCTATATATTTTGCAGATACTCATGAAAACCATTTGCCAATCTATCAGATCTCATCAAAACTTACTAATTTGAAGTTTTTATCATAAAAAAACCAGGTAATTAGAGTACCTCTTAACTTCCTTTTAGAGCCTAAAAGATTATGGCTTCAATTTTCAAAGCCATTTTACCATATACAGTCATCTTAACATTTATATTTTAAAAGTGCACTATGATTCTAGTCAATAGCATCTCTTTTCTTATAATTACATAGACCCCGATTCCTATTATTAAGACTGTCATCAGCTACCTTGGGGTGGTAAAGAGTTTTATGCCAGTGGCTTGGTCCTTGGACTTCCTTCTATGCAAAGATAGAGATGCTATGACCTGTTGTCATCTAAGGAATGGAGGCAGAAATAACAATATGTTTCATTTAAGTTCTTCCTAAACGCAGGTACTATACACAAATTCACAGTGGAATAATTAATGTTGTTTGTGGACAAGCCCCCTGATGTTGCGATCATGTCTGTAGGTTTTCTTGGAAAGTCCTAAGTGTTTTATTGCTTGTATGTCCCTGGGAATGAAGTTTAAAGACAAGAGGAAAGAAAGACAGAAACATTTAAACCATATGTCAGTGTATTTGCACAGTTAGTGTGTGAGTGTGTATGTGCAACTCCTACATCTGCTTCTGTGGTATCCATTTTACTAAAGTATAAAGAATGAGTTTCCTTATAGTACATTTTTCAAGGACTCTAATCCATTCAGGGTGACATTCAGTATATATGTAATTCAACATGTACCATGAACCTGACTCTGCCATGTCTCTCTTAACTCTCAGGTCTCTTCAAGGTTACACAGTCAAGTTCTTACCTGCCACGGGGCTTCCCATCTAGCAGTGGGAGGCATATAACATTCTCTAAAAAAACCACATCATCTCAAGAGTCAGTGTTTCCAGTGGTGGGTATGTATGCATTGCTGTCTTACCACATGTGCCTTACAGTGTTAACCAACATCATGAAAGAGGACAATATGATGAGGTGTGAGCAGCAGGGCAGGGGCAAAGTGCCACTGTAGACTCAAGTTTTCAAGGGCTGACATTTGAGTGAGAACTAAATGTGATAATCTTGGGCAAAAGTGTTCCCAACAGGGAAGAGCAAACACAAATGTCATCAGGTGGGAGGCAGGAGACTGAGAGCCAGGGTGGCTGTGCCTCTTAGGGACACAGTAGTGTGAACCAGATTGGAGATTAGAGGACCCAGGAGAGCCTGGAGATCCTGTTCAGAAATATGGAAGATTTTTCTATTTTGTTCTAGGTGCAAGAAAGGAAAATCAATTGTAAAGCATGCTAAGAAGATCACAGTAATATAAGTGGAAGATGTTTTGTGGAAGGAGGAGTGTGAGAAGAGCAGATCGGTTTGGGTGCCATGACACAACCCACCAAGAAGAGGGTGATTTGGACCGTGGTAGGAACCAAGAAGAAGACACAAAGAGGGCAGACCCCACCCATTTTTGGAGGTAGATGGGCCAAGTCCTGTGATGAGCCAGTTGTCTGGACTGAGGCACAAAGAAGAACAAGGGATGAGCTCCAGGTTTTTAGCAGAGCATCAGAAGTAGGTGGTGATTCATTTCATATCATCACTCAATAAAACTTCCTCATTTCAAAATAGGTTCTCCATTTCTTTCTGTCAGTAATCAAATATGCCTTGCAAACCCTGTTCAAAGTCTACCTTCATTAATTAAGGTTTCTACTGACTACTCAAACCATATTTTAAATTCTATTGCATCACGGTTTGAACTGTTCAATAATTTAAAAAAATTATATTGTTTTATTTTTAAAGTGTATGCGTGCATGCATATGTGTGTGTGTGTGTGTGTGTGTGTGTGTGTGTGTGTGTGTGTGTATGTGTATGTGGTGAAGCCTATGTGCATATGAGTGTCCATGGAGTCTAGATGAGGTTGTCAGATACCCTGGAGCCTATGTGCATATGAGTGTCCATGGAGTCTAGATGAGGTTGTCAGATACCCTGGAGTTGGAGTTACAGGCAGTTATAAGCCATCTGATGTGGGTACTGAGAATTAAACTCAAATTCACTTTCTCATCAAGAGCATTAGCTGCTCTTAACCACTGAGCCATCTTAATGGCCCCTGTTGTTAGCATTCAGGCATTATGCTAGCCTGCCCTTGGGGACCTAGCAGAATACTTCACCAACCATAACCACTCCCTATGCGAATGCGTTTGCTAGCATTTCAGGCATCATTCTGGCCCACCCCCAGGGTCCTCAGTTGTAGCCACTAAGAGCATACCCTGAGCGCATGCACGGTCAGCTTTCAGACAGATATTTGGACAGCCCAGGGTCTTACGGTTGCTATGTCACTACATCGTCTGTGCATATGCACTAAGCCTCCTTTAAAAGTGACCTCTGCCCATTCCTCGATCTCTTTCCTGCCATTCCTCTGAATGGCAGGCTGACCTTTGCCCCTCTCCTTTCCAACCTGCCTCTCCTCTCTTTCCCAATAAACTTCTGTTGTATAGTGCTCCTTCTAACCGTTGCCAAACTACCCTACTTCATTACTTCTGAGTCTATACTTTTTGTTTATTAGGCACTTGAAAGCAGGAACGGGAATAGTTCCTTTAACTTTTCTGTCCACACCACTAGTCAGCACAATGTATTCTATGGAGTTACTGAGGCATAATTCCATTTTCCTCATGACAGTCTTAGTTGTAGGCCTGATGAGAATTTAGCGACTTCTCACTCATTCTGTGTTAACTTGAACAACAATAGTACATACAGTACATGCCCAGTTGCCTAGTTATTGTGAGTTGCAGCCCCAAAAGGAAAACTGGGGTTCAGTTTTGGAGTCAATTTTGGAAACTTTCACACTAAAAGCACTATGGAAGGACTCTGTGAATGAAGAACTCAATGCAGAAGCCACGACCTGCTCTCAGAAGTTCATGCTCTTCGCAGTTGGAAATGGGGTAGAGAGTAACGAATTGCAGATACTTGATGAATTCTTTGCTTTGAACATCTTTGTGTTTAAGGTAAAAATAATTTATTGTGGGATATTTGATTAACTATGCAAAAATGTGTTACATTTGTTTATGCGAAAATATTGCATTTGTTTGTTGTGGAATATTTGTTTAACTACGTAAAGATGTGTTGCATTTATTTAATTACGTAAAGATGTGTTGCTGTTTTAACTTGCCTGCCTAAGGCACCTGATTGATCTAATAAAAAGCTGAATGGTGAAGAGTGAGAGGGGAGGTGTAGGCAGGACTTCTAGGCAGGAAGAGTAAGTAGGAGGAGGAATTTAGGCTCAGGAAGAAAGAAAATGAGATGACAGGGAGACACCAGTGTCCAGCCATTCAGACATGGAAGAAGCAGGAAAGTAGAACATATAGAATGAAAGAAAAGTTAAAAAAAAAGCATACCCAAGGTGAAACATAGATGAATAGAAACAGGTTAAATTAAGTTAAAAGAGCTAGTGGTACAAGCCTAAGCTAAGGCTGAGCATTTATAATTAATAATAAGTCTCCATGTCTTTATTTGGGAGCTGGTTGGTGACCCAAAGAAAATTCCAACTACAATAATTGATAGGAGTGTAATTTCTGTATATTCAGTGATACTGAAGTTTGTAGAACATATATGGAGAGATTTCCAAGATATGCAGTAAATATGAACTGGCTCACCTCCATATTTTTACACTTAGTAGAAGTAAAGAGGATTTTAAATGGCATGTCCTGACTACTCTAACAGAACTGTTGTTACAAGCGTTAGCTCAATGATTATTAAGGAAAAGCACCTGTAACCAGGCCTATTCCATGTCCAAGCATTTAATTGCTTTCTTGGGGGTATAACCCTAATCACTTTCTCTTTTTGTTCATTTTATTCCTTAATGGTATCTCCCCAAGAGCCCTCTGGCCAAGATCCTTTCTCCCCTGTATAGTATAGCCCTGTGTTCATGGAGGTACTTATCCAATAACTTGTAATAGGGGGAATCCACTCTTTTATGCATCATGAAGTTGTCACTGAGGTGCCTGAGGGAGCCCTTTTGTGATCCATGATTTAGTTACATGCATTTGTCTCCCGATGGGTGTTTGATATTTTCTCATTACCAACGTATTTTTCTCAACATTTTGATAGATTGCCCTGGGAAATTTAATGCCTGTTTTTTTTTTTTTTTTTCCTGAACTATTCAGAAAAGCACTAGTTATTTTCTTTCTTTGTATTTTTGGACTAGTTCTACCTTTTACATTTTGTTTTTTTATAACATCATTCCAGAATGTAAGACAATGTTCCACGATATAAGACAATGTGAGGCCCAGGACCTCTTCTCTGCTGGAACAATCAAATTTTAAAGACGCGTCCCCTGTTACCTTGACATGCCCTCCCTGTCCCCACCTAAGCTTTCAATGACAAGGCAGAAGAAAGCTTATATTTAACCCAAATGCTGCATTCAATAACCCTGGTCCTTCATGTGTTCAGAAAATTTGAATCTGTAATCTTTTAAATTAAAAACACCAATAAATTTCCAATAAATCTGGGTAAAAACCATTACTGTGCAAATTATTTCAGTATAACTCTTATATTCATATATATATGTATATATATACATATATATATATATGAATTTCAGCTTTATAAATTACTGGGTATATTCTCATTGAATCCTCATTGAAACAGGGTAGGGGGAAGTACTACATACCAGGCATTTCTCTCACTTGGTAAAGAGGAGACTCAGGAATGCTTTGCTCCAGTTTCTGAACCCAGGGAGGCTTCATGTTTCTAAGCACTTGGAATGATGGTTGGTATTTTTGACACTGTTTGCCAGAAAAATGCCTCAGAGTAATCAGCTTAAAAAGAGGGAAGTTTTATTTTTGGTTAATGGTTTTAGAGGTTTCATTCCATGAGTGTTCTGCTCCATTGCCTCTGGGTCCGTGGAGCCACACTGAAGCATAGTAGGAGCTCACAGTGGAGTGTGTCTGATGATCCCAAGGCAGGAAGCAGAGGGAGAGAGACAGAAGGTTATCAGTTTCCTATTATCCTCTTTAAGGACATGATCTCAATGACCTATCTTCCTTCCACCATGAGCCATCCTTGTGAAGCTGCCACCACCTCCCCGCAGAAGCAGCAGCTGTGCATAAGCCTT
>CABHPQ010136207.1:11075-25455 GCA_902168405.1 Peromyscus aztecus
GGGGGGCAGGGGGTGAGAAGCCTGCACATGCCATGGCATGAATGTGAAGGTCAGATGAAAATTTGTAGAAGTCTGTTCTCTTCTTCTACCATGTGGGCTTTTGGTACTGGACTCTGGTCATCAGATTTGATGAAATAATATCTTGAACCATGGAGAAATCTCTGCATCTCACACTGAGAAGTATCTTTTAAGTTATTTTGAGAAGTAGATTTTCCATAGTTAATGGCACCTGGCATCATGCTGTCATTTTGGTGTGCATTAGCCTGTCTTTTAACTTTAATTTAATTTTATTGTTTATGGAACAGGTCTTAATCCACAGACAACAATGGCTTCAATGTCACAGCATTCCTCCTGTCTCTACTTTCCATATGCTGGGGTTACAGGAACATGCCACTGCAATTGGCACTTGCCACCAGAGGCATTTAGCAGGTATTGACAGGACTCCACTTGTAATTTAAAGTGTGTTCCTCCATATTTGAGGATTTGATCTCCCATAGTCCCACATTTTCCCATGTCTTACATATAACCCTCACCTTCCCACATGAATCCCCACGGTGCCTGATAGTACTTACTATTCTGAGTCAGCCAAGATTCCAAGAATGGAATGGAATTTCATCATCATGTGGGGAGTCCATCCAAGACCAGATCCTACTCAAGAATTTCCCACAAGCTGCTGAGTTTCTGAGCTGACTTTGATTTCCATTATTGTGAACATCTCACAAAATCTGACATGTCCAGCCCCTAGAGTTCCTCTTCTAACTAAGCATGGACTTGGCAGGCAGCTAGCTTCTTTTTTGTGGGAAGACATCAGTGGAATGTTGCTAGAGCAGGATGTTGTATATATGGGATGTATGACATACAACGTACAGAGTGGGACGTTTTATATATATTATATATATATGTTATACATCCCATATATATATATATATATATATATATGGGATGTATAACATGCAACGTACAGAGTGGGATGTTCTATATATGGGATATATAACATACAACATATAGAGTGGGAACATATAGAAGAGGAGAAGGCTAGTAACCTGTTCTGTTTGCCTGGTCATCTTATGGGCACTAAGATTCCATATCAGGGATGTCCTGAGCCCTTGGGAAACACCTGATTTTAAGATTCCAGTCACAATATGTATCATTATTGGATAGAAATGAAGATTATTTGGTTGAAGGTCATTCATAGAACATTATTTCTTTCATTTTTTATCAATTCCCTGCTGCACATAGTATTCAAGTTTTTGAGAAAACTCCAATTGGTAGGAACATATCAGAAATAGTAGCAGAATTATAGGCAAGTTACCTAGTGTCTCCTCCTTTTTGATTTTGGAAAAAAAATAGATGCCTTTTGTACTTTATTAAATTTCTTATAATATGATGGAGGGGAAGTAATCCCTCAAGGTTGGTCAAGTACAGCTGTGTAGTGCTGGGTGCCATCCCAGCTCCTGGCTTGAGGCATAGCTAGCTACAGGAGACCTTGCCTGTGAGCAGACTCTGCTGATAGTTTAGATAGCACTGCCTTCCTTGCAGAAGAGTGGAACAATTTCAGTCCATGGGTGTGTGCTCAGTTATCCTCAGCTGCAATGCTAATGAATTATATGTGGTATAGAGAGAACATCTAAGTCCTACAATATCAGAAATTCCTTTCTTGTATCTCAATTCCTATAGCCACAGAGAAACCTAAACATTATTGTTGTCACATGTCCCCCACATCTTTTACAGATAGAAGAATTAAGATTCAGGGAAATCATGTGATTTGTCCAAGTCCCCAGTCCGAACTCCGTGCATATACTTTATTCTCAATGGAGTATTGGACCGCTCTTCCTACACACTCATTATTTCAGCAATACAAAAATAATGTGAGTTTTTTTAAAGAAAAATATATGAGGGCAGAACTATGTGTGGCATCTGGGTTGTCATGTTTAGTTTAGCTTGAGCAGCCAAAGCATCAGTTTCATCAGGACTCCTTTCTCAAGACCCAACGCAAACTCACTGCACTGCTACCACATGTGAAGCCAGGTCCTTACACGGTATACATGCTGAGGACATAAGCACTTGCCCAACTGCCCTGCCTAGGACATATCCTGTTCCCAGGGCAGGATAAAGATCATATCACCTACAACCTGGTGTGATTGGGGCGGGGAGGATTTATGAGGAACCTGTAGACTCACATCTGGTCAGACTTGCTAGTTTAGCCAGATAGCTGTCCATCTTGTCACTGTAACAAATAGCAGAAGTATCAACTTAGAAAGGGGAGGAGCTTATTCTGGCTCCTGGTCTTTTGGTCATATTGCCTTTATGCCTCTGTTGGAGACTTATGGGGACCGCACGGCAAATGAAAAAGCTCTCCTCCTGGTGGCTGTGAGAGAAAGCAAAGGCTAGGATCCTGATATCCACCTTCAATCCTATGTCCCCAGCATGTAACCTCCTTTCACAAAGTCTCACAGCTTAAAGACTCCACAGCCTCCTAAGAGCTCCCTAGACTGGCAATCAAGCCTTTAACACATGAATATTTGTGGTGCATGTGGCAAGAGGCTATGTCTCAAAAGGGTGAGTTGAATAGTTCACAGGGTGTTTCATGGAATATGGAGACCAGTAACTACAAGAAGACTGGGAGGAAGTGTGTAAGAAAAACCTAAGCCACCAGAGATGGAGATGTGGATGCACAAGGGTGGGCAATAAAGCCAGTGGCCCAAAGTTTGCTGTTTGCCTGGTGCTGCTTCCAGGGCTTCACACTTACATACCCACTCAAGCCTAACTACTGAAGGAGAAACTGAATTGCCTGCCCAGTCTAAGACACCAATAATGAGAGTCTAGACAGGGTTCCAATGTAGATCTGTAGGTCATCTTCCTTACCAAACTCTAACTGCTTCTTATAACTCTGCTGCCACAGGCAGCATTCAGCAGGTGGTGGTGAGACACCACTGGTAATTTAAAGTGTTTTCAGCTATATTTGAGGATTTGATCTCCGGTGGTCTCACATTTTCTCCATGTTTTATGAATGTAACCCTCATCCTCCCAAATGAATTGTCATCTCCTGGATTTTAACATATGTTACATATAACACTTAGCAGATCAGTGGCAAAATTAAGACACTCAAAACATCCAGTGAAGGGAAGAAGTGATGTAGTGAATCATGGCCTCAAAGAAGACCAAGTCCTGCCGTTTGCTGGGCCGGCTTCATGTCGTCGGAAGGTTTCTCCTCCAGTCCCAGCAAGCCACTGCAGTCCCATGGCACGTTTATAAAATAATCACTTAGAAGCTTATATTAATTATAACTGCTCAGCCATTAGCTCAAGCTTATTACTGACTAGCTCTTACACTTAAATTAACCCATAGTTCTTATCTATGTTTAGTCATGTGGCTTGGTACCTTTTCTCAATTCTGCTTTGTTATCTTGCTTCCTCTGTGTCTGGCTGGAGACTCCTGATTCAGCCCTTCCTCTTCCCAGAATTCTTTTTGTCTGCTCACCCCACCTATACTTCTTGTCTGGCTACTGGCCAGTCAGCGTTTTATTTATCAACAATCAGAGCAACATATATTTACAGCATACAGAACGACATCCCATAGCAGCCTCAAGTGTTGCTGGAATCAGAAATGAGGTGGCTTCAGGGAGAGCAAAACCAGGTAGATACTAAGAAAAAAGTGCATAAAACAAGGAGGTGTTAACCAAAGGCAACATGGCTGTTGATGACCACATCATAGAAGCTGGGTTAGCCTGATAGTTCTTCCTTTGTTTGTTAATTCCTGTGTGTGTGTGTGTGTGTGTGTGTGTGTGTGTGTGTGTGTGTGTGTACTATATACAATATATATATATAATTAAAAAGATGCTTCAAAATGCTAACATTATTACTGGGAGTTTTATTTCATTTTTTATAGTTTTTTTAAAGGAAAATCATTAGTAGTATGAATCCTTATGACTTTTTCAGACACGCTTACAATTATTTTACTCTCTTTTTTCTGTTTTTATCTTCCTCCTCCTCCATACTTGAGCCTCCCCATTTTCCCCATCTCCCCAGATCAGATCATGTGTGCCCAGCTCTTCTCCTATTGCCCCCAATGCCCGCCCCAGCATTTTTTTTATTGAAAATACATTTTTCTTCCATGTAATACCCTGATTATGGTTTCTGCTCCTTCTCCTCCTCCTATTTCCCTCTCACTTCCTCTCCCACTTGATTCCACCCTCTTTCTGTCTTTCATTGGGCAACAAGCAAGCTTCTAAGGGATATTAACAAAACAAAATAAACAAAATGAAACGAAACAAAATAAAATAAGATAAGGAAAAACAAACACATGGGGATAGGACAAAACAAATAAACAGAAGGAAAACAGACCAAAAAAAAAAAGACACAAGAAACAGATACAGACACAGAGACTTGCACACTCAGGAATCCCATAAAGAACATAAAACCAGAAGCCATAATATATATGCAAAGAACCTGTAGGGTAAAAAAAAAAAGAGAGAAAAAATACAAAATACAAAACAAAAATATTTTAAAGGATATAATTAAAAAGAAAAATGCGTAGAAAAAATGCCTGACAAGGCATTATGAGACAAAGACCTCCCCCCACAAGATGCCCATGAGCTGGTTTCTGTTGGCCGTCCACTCTGCTGGGCATGTGGCTGACCCTTGAAAGTAGTTTGTTTCCCCAGTGAGACTCCCTTGGAGAAAACTAAATTTTCTTTTTCAAGTGATTATCAATTGGAATAATATCAAACATTCAGGGTTAGGAACAGGGCCATGTGTCTACTTCTCCTCTCAGCTTGAGGATCCCCATCTAGTACAGACCTGTGCAGGCCCTGTGCATGCTGCCTCAGTCTCTGTGAGTTGATATGTGTGTGTTGATCCTGTTGATTTGGAGGGCCTTGTTTCCTTGATCTCCTCCATCCCCTCGGGCTCTTACACTCTTTGCCTCCTCTTCCACAGAGGTCCCTGTTCCCTGAGGGGAGGAATTTGATGGAGATAGTGTTGGGAGTTTTACTGAGATATGTGTGTGGGTAAGTCCTCACATATTCTTAACCAATGTTTTACCATTGAGCTACGTATCCAGCACTCTTTTGTTCACTTTTAACTAAGTTTTCAGCTGTGTATGAACTGTATCCAAGACAGACTTTGAATTTGTAATTCTCCTGCCTCCGTCTTCTAAATTGAACCTGGAGTTCCAGGCCTGCACCTCTAGGCCTGCTTGGTTTGATTTTTGGTAGCCTTGGCAGAACAGCATTTTTATCAAGAATCTTGAAGAAACTGCCATCTGGAGAACGGAAGAATTGTCTCACTCACAGAAATTGCAAGTTTCAGTGTATAAGGGATGGTCCTATCTCTGCTTAGAAACCATCAGTCATATCTGCTGTTGAGTAGACAGTGTGATTAGATAGACAATTGAAATACATGAGAGGAAATTTTTTTCTCAGTATAATGTTTTCAGGGTTGGATAATTTTTTATTAAAGATTATGAGGGTTGTTATTACAGAAAACAAAACTCCCCGAAATGTTGAAGAATAATGCTTTTCAAATAGAACAGGTTTTGATAAAGTATCTTGCTTATCAAAACCAGAATGCTAACCTGAATTGTAAAGAGGAGTTTAGTGTTTTCTGTTTAAATAGTACTTCTATTTCCCTAGGGAATTTGTACAGTGATTAAACTTGGGGATGTTTGACTATTGATTTTATGACTACACATTTATCAAGATGTTCACTATACTTATTAGATAAAGGAAAAAAAAATCTGTTCTCTGGATGACTACAATATCTGCAACCTTTTAAGGGATCAAAACCATGAGAGTCAAATCTAATAACCTTGTGATTCAAACAAATGTCCAATCCCTGCAGCTCTTTGTACTTTCCTCTATAAGCATGTACCGCTACAGGCAGTCAGAGTATAAATGGTTAATACTCAAAGACAAAGATTATTATGTTCCCGCAGGTAACACTTGTCCACATCAGAGAACATGTAACTTTCAAACCAGAAGAAAAAAATTAAAGTGGAAAGAAAAAATGAAAAATGTAATAGAAAAGCAAACCTGATCTTAAAATACTCCCATGTGCTCTGGATAAGAACAGTCAATGAATAATGAAGGAAGTAGTGTTTTGAAATGAGACTTTTTCATTGAAAACACATAGAATGATTCTTCCATGACTCCATGACAAAATGATTTTATAATGCAACATTTTAATGTCAATAATCCACTGAACAAACCAAGAAAATGGTAAGTTAAAGACAGAATCCTCTTGAAATACAGAAACAGTCAACATTGGACATCCAGGCAAATCTCAGATATACTCATTTTCTACATTCCTATTTCTCTCCCTTGCCTGAGATTTCGGGAACCTGAGAGGAATGAGTTCCTTTGTAAGTAATATAATGTTTCTTCATAAGACTACCTCTCCTCAGAAAATAAAAGTATTTATCTAAAAAGAAAGATCAGTGTATATTGTAACTAATTGATGAACACATCATTTTAATTGTATGAGTTAGAGTAACTAGCAGTAACGAATTAAGACTACAAAGTTGAGTTTATGTTTAGGGATGAAACTGCTTTAATTAAATGCATTTAGAACCCATGAAACATGCTATTAGTGTTTGTAAACACTGGACTGTTTGAGTTGAGCACGATGGCAGATGCCTATCATCTCATTGCTTGGAAGGCTGAGGTAGGAGGATCTGACTTTGAGGCCAGTCTGGCCTACAGAATGAAACAAATGAACAAACAAAAGGAATATTTATATCATTTTAAAAGACTGAATTACCTCTTAGAGACAGGTCTCAAATGAGTGCTGAGGAAAAGACCACACATGAAACCTCACCCAATAGCCCTGTAGGTACCTAGGAGAAACACAGCTTTTCAGTGGGAACCATTGGATTCATTCATACACTTAGCCAGAAATAGTTGTGCTAGGTTTTTGTTGTCTGTTTGTCAACTTGACGAAAGTTAGAGTCATTTGGGAAGAGGAACTCTCAGGTAAAGAAATGCCTCCCCCAAATTGGACTGCTGACAAGCCTATGGGTATCTTCTTGATTAGTGATATGACTGGGCCCATGACACAGGGACCAAGGGCAGAGTGTGCCCTGAGATTTGTTCAGCAAGGCTATGGACACAGAGGAGCAATCGTGACACAAGAGGGTTACAAATTGCTAACTTGTACTGTTATGTTTTAAAATGGCTAGAGAACAGGACATTTCTTGGACCAGAAACAGTGAGCAAGCAACATGTCAGGAACCCAATTCTAAAAGCAGGCACTACAAACAGAACTACATAATCATACAGGGACTCCACACACACCACTGTGGGCTCACTGGGGTTTTAACTCAGAGTCTTAAGTCAGCTAAGCACAAGTTCTGTCACTGAGTTACACTCTGGGCCCATGGTTCTGTTCTCTATTTCTTGTACTTGGCTATTTGTGATCTCACTCCTCTGTTGCCTTTCCCAAATACCCACAACAAATCAGAAAGCATTCTACAACAGTTTCAAGGTGCCAGGGAAGGAGCAAAGGCTTGACTCAAGTCTGGAAGTTCCTTTATAGTGGCCTACTTAGAAATATGTTTGTCCACAGTAATTCAGTAACGTTGTTTCCTTTTCTCTTTATTTGCTGAGGGCTATTTAACTAATGGATGCCCAAAGAAGGTAGGGTGTAGGAGGGAATTCCTTGAAGAGCAACCCTATGAAAGCCTTCCCAGATATTTGCCTTTAGGATGTAAAATGAGTTATGCAAACACAAGATGGAAAATTGCTGGCCAGATACCAAGGCTGCAAAAGACACAGCAAATAAGAGTGATGGATGTATCAAAAGTGAAAACATCAGCAATCAAGGATGCTATTTAAGACCCAGTAGAAAATCCTTGAGGTGGCAGAGAAGAATTTTAAAAATTCCAAAATTATTCTGTAATCTCTGTAAGTCTGCCCTCGGTTGCTGTCAGCATTCTCTAGAATTATAAATATTAAAAGAAATAATAACAACAAAAAAAGCTAATCTGATATACAGGTTGAAACACAATGACCTTTGAGGAAAAGTTAAAGAAATTGGGTTTACTTGGTTTAGGCAAAACTCAACTACCAGAGAGACTTAATAAATGTCAAAGACTTGGACTCATCTGCTCTCCAGGCATTTCGATGGGGCGGCCCACAGAGCAGGCAGAAACTGCACTAAGTGATTTTGGGTTAACTTTAATAGGTATTTCCTGGAAGGACTCTAAATCTCTTACTGCAATTTAACATAGTGTTACAAGGTTAATCAAACACAAACAGGCTACCAAGGAAAGCTGTGGAATCTTGGCTCTTGGGTAGGAAACCACACATCTCAACTGGTTTAGGTTGACGGCTGCTCAGACCGAACAGACTGTAGTGAGTAGTCCCCTGTTTGCTCACAGAAGATCAAGTAACTGACTTTATAGTTTTTTGACTTCTACTACATATGAGTGAAGTGCAGATTCATGTGAGTTCTACAAATGAAGAAAATGTGCAAGGCCTGGACCCCAGTGAAATTTAACTGTGATTGCTTGGTCTACACGGGGAAGTGTTGTTTCTAAATTGGCTCCTTTTCCAGATATGATTAATGACAGCTCCAGTTTGGAATACTTTATCATAACACTAAAAGACAGCCCAAATCATTAACATACTGAAGCCATAGAAGTGCTTATCAGTCCCACATTCAAAATGATCTGCTTTGAACAGAGAAAAGGCTTGTGTGGAGCTTAACATTTAAACATAAACACATCTAGTTTGGGTCTTATTAGGAATTTATCAAACACAAAAACGAAAAAAGAAAAAAAAAACACTCATTCTGTAAGTTGTGGTCAAATATAGGAATAAAAAGGCAGACTTTTTTTCATAGTATTAAAGTAGTTTAGGAGACTGCTCTTTTATTCTTACATACTCAAAAAGAATAATTCCTGTGTGGGGGCATACTGTAATTAATAATTTTGACAATTTATGGCATAATTCTAAGTAATTATCTCTATGCTTTTCCTCCTGTCACGATGGGCAGCATCATTTTTTTGCCTTTATTGTATTTTTTAGAGAAAGAAACAAGCTTCTATGACAGTCCCTCCATTTTAAATGGATGCATCCATTACTCCATATGGACATGGGGTGTCCTGAAAGGTCTTCAGCTCCATTCACGTTACATACTTTATGCATTACATGAAAGAAAATACCTCAAGATTTTTGAAAATATTTATTTTTAAAAAACAGCAATCAAATTGTCTGTAATCACATTTTTCTGCCTGGCTTTGAAAGCTGTATTATTCAATACGTCAGTGGTCCTTCCCATAATGGCAACATATTAGAAAGCCATGCTGTTCTCATGCATTTGAACTCCTTCATGTACGGCACTCCCCATGGGCCCAGAGGAGCACTCTTGCTTCCGTTTCATGAGTTCTGTATGGTACCTACTGAAGTGATGGTTGTCAAAACAGTTGTACAGTGGCCTTTGAATGCAAAGTGTGCCATGTCTGCATGCTACAAATGACAATAAATCTGAGTATATACATTATGCTGGCTTTTGTTGCCTGGAAAAAAGAAGGCATTTGGGAAATAAACCCCCCAATTTTATTGCCTTTTAACATCTTTTTTCCATTTTATACTCCAGAACTTGAAATTTGAAGCATTCAAAGAAACTGAAATCTCCTTTGTTGCTTTCTTCATTGTAAATTTCCTATAATGTGCCATTAGAAACTACACTCCACAAAGCCAGGCTTCTAAATGAATCCTTTCTGTGAGGCCATTTGAAAACTTCGCACGGTTTTTCTTTGTATGAAAGAGCTTCTGTTGACTGCACAAAGAACAAGCAATCGCCACATACAGGCCAGGTCATGCAGCCTGGATGACTTTATACAAGGTTGCACTTTTCGCTTCCACCAATCCATGATTAAGCTCAGCAGTGACTGTTATCAGGGTGAGGAGCAAAGGAGGGGCTCTTGGTTTTAATTTACAGAAATCAAGGGATTTTTATGAAGTCATGAATATTTACCAGGGGCATTCATGTACTGGTTTTTCTTTCTTCCAAACTAGTTTCTTTCTAACAACATGAAAACCTCATCCATCAACACAAAGCAACATCACTTCCTTTAAAAAGATTTTATTTATTTTATGCGTATGAGTGTTTTGCTTGCATGTATGCCTGTGCATCCACAGGCATGTACTGCCAGTGGAACCCAGAAGAAGGCACTGAATCCTGTGGAAAGTGTAGGTACAGACAGTTTTAATCGATCATGTGGGTGCAAGGGATCAAACCTGGGTCCTCTGTGCTCCTGACCGCTGAGCCATCTCCTTCATCACTTCATTTGTAACAGTGAAATGACATTAGCTACTGTTCAATAGCTTTATAACTGAGTGATCTTTGAGGGGAACATTTAAAACATTGATATGGCCAAAGCCAGAGCAAGAAAAAGTAGCCAGACACAACGGTGTGCACCTGCTATCTCACAACTTGGAAAGGAAGACTTCAAGTTCAAGGCTAGCCTGGGCTACACTGTGAGATCCTGTCAGAAGCTCAACAAGGAAAGGGGAAGAGAAACAGTAAAGAAAGGTCACTAAGTAAATGTGATGTTCAATCCTGATATTCAAAACTCCGCAGAATCTAGAGTCACCTACGAGACAAACCTCTAGACAGTGGTTCTCAGCCTCCCTAACACTGTGACCCTTTAATACAGTCCTCATGCTGTGATGACTGCCAACCATAAAATTATTCATAACTGTAATTATGCTACTATTATGAGTCATGGTATAAATATCTGATATTTGGGATATCTGCTGTGTGAACTCCCACAGGTTGAGAACTGCTGTTCCAGGAGTATCTGCAATGGACTTTCTAAAGTGAGTTAACTGAGGTAGGAAGACCCACCCTAAATGTGAGTGGCATCATCCCCCTGGCTTGGGTCCTGGACTGGATGAAAAGGAGAACACAGCTGAGCATTTGCATCCATTTCTGTTTCCTGTCTGGTACAGTGTGACTGGAGTTTCATGTTCCTAGGGCCACACCTCCCTCACCATGATGGACTGTGTCCTCAAACTGTGAGCCAAAATAAACCTTTCCCCCACTTAAACTGTGTTTGCCAGGTATGTTGTCACAGCAACAAGAAAAATGACCAATTTAGTAACTAGCTATGGTGGCAAGTCTAGTGAATCGTAAGAGTCTGGACAAGGGGTGTGTGGTCTCAGAAAGAGTCAGGAAACTGCCAGTCTGGAAGGGATCAGAGCCATCAATCAGTCAGTTGTGGGTTTCTTCCTTGGAGAGAGGATCTTTTGTTCAAGGATACTTTTATAAGAAATGAACCTAAGAGCAACACCAGGAAAATTCTGCCTTATTGTTGTCCTTCTAGGCTCTAGGGAGCTGAGTTTGTGCCACTGAGCAAATCCACCCCTGCTGGTATACAGAACACATTGGGTTTCTGCTGGTTAACATGCCTGTCTGACACTCCTGCTCCACTACATTTCTAACCAGACTCCACTTCGCAGGAAGTGCAGACAGATCAGCTCCCAACTATCAAAACAACTCAGGGGAGTTTTGAGGAATTGGAGCTCTTGCATATTGGGTCATGAATGGCTGTTGAATTTGAACATAGAGAATAAGAACTAATTGGCACCCACCCACCAGTGTGTACTACAGAAATTCTACCTACTTTATAGCCTGTTCTTGGAACAGAGAGACTTTAAGAATATGTAATCTTTTTAGGAGTGCCAAAGACTAAGTTGTTGCTGGAGTTCTGAATAACTACTGAATAAGGAGTCCCAGTAGACTATAAAATAGCACAGGCAAGAATTTACAATAAATAAATAAATGGAGGAGAATTTTGGAAGGCTGAACCCTCCCCTTATGTGTGCTGTGCACTGTACAGGATTATGGTAAATTGTAGAAAGCAATACACATTTTCTCTGGTGAAAAGAAGTTTTTAAACTGAAAGGCATTCTGGTAGAACAGATTTAAATCTATTGTGAATCAGGCATCATTTAATGGTTATGATCTACCTTAATGATTACCACATCATGCGATTCAATATTATATTATGTCTTTCTAATTTTATGCTTACTGTTTTAAAAGATGAGGTGTCGCTGCTCTGCTCAGGCTGGCCCTAGCCTTGGGCTATACATCATTCGCCTCTCTCAGCCTCAGAAGCACCCAGGGCTACAGCTACAGCCATGCAATCGGTGAGGATGCTGGAGTACCACACCCAGCTCAGCCAAGTGACAGGTGGGGATGCTGGAGTACCACACCCAGCTACAGCCGTGCAATCGGGGAGGATGCTGGAGTACCACACCCAGCTCAGCCATGTGACAGGTGGGGATGCTGGAGTACCACACCCAGCTACAGCCATGCAATTGGTGAGGATGCTAGCACACAGAAAGTTTACTTAAGTGGCTCAGCGTTATACAGCATATAGGTGGCAGCCCCAGGATTTGAACCAAGGCAATCCAGCTCAAAGACAGAAATGTTAGTTGCGGTAATACACAAGGGTACTCCAAGCAAGGAAAGACTTCTTTAGTTAATAGCAGGCTTACTGCTCTCTTTTTGACAGTTGTGAAGGAGATTAAGGATCAAAGTATAAATAACTCTTTGAAAAGTCTTCACTCGCATGCATTTTAACTTCCCTGAAAGAGTCACAAAGGCACAGGCTTGGGAAAACCATTTTATCGAAGCAATACTTACATAATGCATCCTATGTGCCAGTCAGTGAGTGGTCTTAGCAATCTGTCAAACTCCTTTAACCCCCCAAGGTAAGGCCTATCATTGTCCCCATTTTCCCGGAAAATGATCCTAGAATCTTTACCGGCTGAGCCACTGATCAATCACTGAACTACTCTGAGCCTCCATTTTTCATTTGTAAAACTCAGATACTAATACTTCATACAGACATATATTTTTAGCTGTGGACTAAATGTTTTGTGTCTGACATGCTAGATGCTTGTAGGAAACTTATTAATAGTAAGACTGTCACTTCTGTAGCCAGTAGCAATAAGAAACAAAATATATACAAGAAAATTTAACTTTAAGATACATTTTCACTAAAAATGATGTATTATAACATATCTAACAGTAATATACATAACATATTAATGTATTTATAGTAAGCATCACAATATTTAAAATATATGCAATCTCTAAGAACTAAAATATTTTAATTTCTTTCATTCATTCAAATACTAAAGTTCTAGAATGGGAAAACACTGACACAAAGATGGAATCACAACTGTAAGAGCAACAGGTTCCACATATTGCATCTGGAAAATACAGTTGGGGCTAGTTGATTCTATATCTAAACCACACTGTGTGGCTTCCAGTCATAGGATTTTCACAACTCACAGAAAATTCCTCACTGAGAATCTGCAAATGTTGGCTCTTATCAGCTGTGTCAGTGTTGGAGAAGAGCTTGAGAGATCTCCAAATGAACATAACAATTTCTAGGACTTTAACTCTGAAAAATTTTTCTCTCACACACATTTTAACCTCTCCAAAAGAGTCGCACAAGAACAGGCTTGTGAAGCCCACAGTATCTGATTTTTGTAGCTATTAGTGTCCTTAACCCAAGCTGCCCTTACTTGTAAACATATGTCCAAGCCTGGAAAATCCACTAAAGTTCTACTGTTTCTTCACTTGATTTTAAAATCAGTTTTCTAGTTGGCACATGCTGTTTGGAGACCACATGGGTTTCTCTGTGATACTCTGCAACACGTGCTCACTTGTGTGATGTTGAATTGTGTGATTGTTTTTTCATTTACTATGCTCCATGAATTTTTCTAGCTGCTGTACGAACTTTGTATAGATTTGGATGGGGGGATCTTCTGTGATGCATTGCTGTACATGTGCTCCTGTGTGATATTGAACACTTTGGTGGGCTGTGAACCTATGAGCATGAGCAAAGTTCTTAGGAAAGAGTTTTAGTTTTTGCCAGAAAGAATGATAGCTTGTGAACAGATAGCCTTAGATTCAGTCTTTTCCAAAGAAAGTGACCAAAAATGGGGACTTATAAGGGGCTGTTAATCTTGATATCCATATCTACTTGAAGATAATATAATAAAGGGATACCAGCCCCCAACCCCATTCCCCTGTCCTCACCACTATCCCAGTAAAGTTCTTCCAAATTTCTCATGTGATTACCATCTATACTGCATAAGATAGTGGT
Organism: Peromyscus aztecus; assembly: GCA_902168405.1. Taxonomy (NCBI): domain Eukaryota; kingdom Metazoa; phylum Chordata; class Mammalia; order Rodentia; family Cricetidae; genus Peromyscus; species Peromyscus aztecus. The sequence continues at coordinate 25,203 of CABHPQ010136207.1, forward strand.
CACCAGGTACATATGGCCTATGTCAAGATTATAAAATCAAAGAAAATAAAAATTCTCTTATAATTCTAGACACAGGGGATCTGATGCCCTCTTCTGGCCTCCTCAGACATTTTGCACACTTGATGCACAGACATTTATGCAGGAAAACACATGTACTCATAAAAATAAATAAATACTCACTTAAATAAAAAATGTAAAAGATGATCTTGGCACACATTTTTTTCAGATTTGCATATTTACATGCATTGTTAAG
>CABHPQ010136208.1:0-14015 GCA_902168405.1 Peromyscus aztecus
TTTGTTTTTTTGTTTTTTTGTTTTTGTTTTGAGATACAAGTTACGTACATAGATAGCTCAGATACGTAGAATTTAATGCACTCTGAAATGCACAGCAGGAGGAACACTCTTTCCTGCCCCAGTCAATGTGCTCCCAGCTGGGAGGTAACCTCCTCTGGTATGGCTCCCACTCTGGAATCCAGCACTCCTGTGCGTCCCCAGATGATTTTCTACATGCATCTAAGGCTTGCCCAGGCTGCTGCTGCTCCTGAACTTTGCATCTTCCTCTTCCTGTGTATAATCACTTCTCAGTTTCCCACCATGTGTTGATTCATTCTTCTGCTGGGTTTGTAGACTACTTCCGGTCTTTTATGGCTATGAATATGGCTGGGCGGTAGATACTGGCGTAACAGTCCAGGTTGACTTGAAGGAGCTATAGTGGGTTATCAAACTGTTTGTAGCATTTCCACCCTTGCCCAAAGGTTCCAGTTGCTCCACATTCTCACTGGTTTTGTCCGTATGCATGACTTTTGCCATTCTAGAAGGTATGTTTCCTAATAAGGCTGAGACCTTTTTGTGACCAACAATACTGAGAACCTTTTCATATACATCTTTTCATTTGTGCATGAATATTCTTTTTGTGAAAGGCTTGCTCAAGATTTTGCCCATTACAAACAGAAGGAAGGTTGAAAACCTGTCTTTTCTTCTTCTTTTTCTTTCTTTTTTTTTTTTGGGAGGGAGGGTCAGGGTCTCACCATGTAACCATGACCAGCCTGGAACTCACAGAAATTTGCCAGATTCTGCCTCCTGAGTGCTAGGACTAAAGACATACACCACCTCACCTGGACATTTGTCTTTTTATGTCTGAATTGCAAGACTCAAATTTTAGATATAATGCATTCACCAGTTAGTTGGGCTATCAATATTTCTACCAGTTTGTGGTTTCTAAATGATTTTTATTACATTTTTTCCATTTATTTCATATGACTCCGTGTGTGTGTGTGTGTGTGTGTGCGCGTGTGTGTGTGTGTGTGTAAGCACACATGTAATGGTCAGAGCTCTCTGTCCACCATGTGAGTCATGCAGGCCATCAAGCTTGGTGACAGATGCCTTTGCCTGCCAAGCATCTTGCCAGCCCAGTGTGTGGCTTTTCTATTCTGTTGATGATGCTTTTGGTGAACAAGTTTTTAATTTACTGACACTCCACTTTCTCCTTTTACAGTTAGTACCAGTGCTCTGTGTGTGTGTGTGTGTGTGTGTGTGTGTGTGTGTGTGTGTGTATAGCTGAAAAAAACTGTTGGTCTCTGAGGCTACAAAGACATCCTTCAATGTCATCTTCTGGCCACCCAGCTGTCAGCCTCAGTGTGGGAACCACGGACGCAGCATGACGAAGCTCGACCCCCTCACTGAAGACGCCTCTCTCACAGCGTCACTTCTCTCTTAGGGCCTGCTCTGCCCAGTGTGCTGCGTCTGTTTGTGAAACTTTGCTCCATCGATCCGTTTGTCTTTCCTCTTGCCAGTGCCACACTGGCTGGTGACTGACACCATTTCCTTAAAAAAAAAAAAAAAAAAAAAAAAGTAGTGAGGGGAGGTCTGATGCAAAAAGTGAGGAAATCCTTAACATTTACTAAATTGGTGATGGGTACGTGATTTTGAAACCTTCAAAACGTTTTGACACATGATTATACACCATAGCAATGGCATTCTCTAAGTCACGGGACAACAAATAAATGTCTCACACACACACACACACACACACACACACACACACACACACATGTTGCTTCAACTTATGACAGAAAGAGGAAGCTGCTGTGGGGGGGGGGTTGGTGTGGCACACTGGGTGCATCCCCTCCTCACACCACAGGCTTGGCCTCCTCATCTGTAGATAGGAATCAGACTCCATCAGACTTCCTCAGAGGCCCAGTTACCATGGGATTGATTCATTGTGCCTGGTCAACTTGTCAGAATGGCCTCCAGCACCTGCCCTGTGCAAGGTTGTGTTGGCGATTTGGGGTCCATGTGCACTGAGCTACCTGGTCCCACCTCCTCTAAGCTCCTTCTGTGGAACCAGGAAATGATTTTCCTCAGAGCCCACCCTAGAAAACCCCCAGGAAGGGGATACCTGAGCCCCACCCCCTTCCACGTATTTCCTGGCTTTGGGAAGAGCTCTGTCTCTCCAGCCTCGATCTCTCCACATGTAAACCAGGAAGCCTCTGGGGCTCCATCAAAGGGACTGGATGCCACTTCCACCCCCACACAGCGCACAAGAATTCATTCCCTCCAACCTCACAGGTCGGCCGATGACACTGCAGAACCAAGCCACCAGCAGAAGCCGCTGGAATCAAGTCTTTTCTTAGATCTTGGCAGAAGAGAGGCTGACCTTGGAGGAAGGAGTTTAGGGATCGATTCCTGTTTGTTTTGTTTCCCAGGAGACTCTCTCACTGCGGATGACGCTGTGGTTCACAAAGCATTCTCCAGGTGTCACTGATCACTGCTTTCCAGGGTCAATTCTGTCCCCCTCTTCCTTCCCAGGTACAATCAGAAGGTGTGAAGGCAAGAAAGGCCAGGGAGGCAAGAAGGGTCAGAGTCAGGGACTCGTTGGGAATATTGGAAACTAAGGCACGGCCTGGAGTAAGAATGACGGAAAAGACTCTCCGGCCAGGATCCAGTGATGACGCCATCTGAGCCCACCAAATAGGAAGGCTCCAAGTAGCCTATCCAGTGTCACAGCTGGGTAAAAGAAGTGAACTCTAATATATGGAGACATGTCAGGAAAGAGAGCCAGACCCACAGGGAATACATCCCATTGGGGTAATATCTGCCCTCACCCACTGTCCAAATGTCCTCCCGGGGAAGGGGGTATCTCAGTGCAGTGACTGGAAACTGGCCTCCCGAGGATAGGAAGCCACAATTCATTGTCAAAGCCATGTCAGAGCATACACAGGACCCCAAATCTCAAGTGGAGAGGCCCCGTCTACATTCCAGCACTATCCAGGTTCCCCTATCTCGGGATGCTCTTGGGAAGATTACCCCCCTGCCCTGGACCTCTGTGTCTTCACCTGTAGGAAGGATAGAAGGTCTTCTGGGAGCTGTGAGGTGTGGCTGAGCAGGACCTGCAGAACTTGGAGACAGGGCACTCAGAGATTGGTCTAGAACGTGCTGATACTCTGCTTCCCATGGGAGTTTTGTGGTCATTCCTTTCTAAATGGACCAAGCCAAGGTCTCTCTTGGGGGTCCTGGGGCCATGCTTATGTTTTGTGGCAGCCAACATACCTTGTCTGAGGTCCTAGCAGCCGTGCAGGGGACACCTTCCCAGATAAAGGTTAGCTGGGTCCTGTGACCTCAGGTTGTGGTTTATAGGCTTGACTCAACCTCTGGATGGCAATGAGTCTCTCTGGTCTTGTAACTCTGAGACAGGAGGTCTAGGCTCTGGTGTGAGAGGAGCTCTGAGAGAGGAGACTGGCTCTGGAGGCCAGGGCCAAGGGCAGCAGGATGGAGGACAAGGAACATTATCCCAGCCTCACCCACACACCTGCCCCCTTCCTGGAGCTGGCTCTTGACCAGGCATTGTGGTAAATTGCTTCCTAGTGGGGCTAATTCCTCCTTTGGGCTTTATAGATCTCAGGCTTTGACTCAAGTAGACACCTCGTGTCTCAATGTCTCTCCCTAGTGGGGAAACTGAAGCAGAAAGAGACGGATTTTGAAACCCACGGGCTCAGGCTTGGCTCTTGCCTCCTCTTTACACTGGCATACTTGCCCCCTATCCCACAGGGGACATCACTCTTGGGCCCATTTGCCAACTTGTCTTAGGAGATGACAGGAATCCCTACCCACTTGTCTCCAACAGGGCGGCTAACATATGGCAGGAAGATGCAGCCTTCCTCAGACAGGTTGTGTGGGAAACGGATAAAACCGAAACAAACAAGTATTTGCGCTAAAGGGAGCCAGTAGACATAAATCAAGCTTTGGTGAGCACAGGGCTATTGTGGGGAGGCCACTGTGAATGCTGAGACCAAATTGTGGACCAGTGCTAGTCCCGTTGATCCAGTTTCCTCAAGAGGCCTGTGATGTGGAGACCAGGTATCTTAGTTACTTTCCTGTTGTTGATGACTTAGGGTTTCTATTGCTGGGAAGAGACACCACGACCACAGCAACTCTTACAACGGAAAACATATAACTGGGGCTGTCTGACAGATCAGATGTTTAGTCCATTATCCTCATGGTGGGAAACATAGTGGCATGCAGATAGACATGGTCCTGGAGAAGGACCTGAGAGCTCTACATCTTGATCCTCAGCCAGCAGGAAGTGAACGGAAACACACATGCTTCCTGCAGCAAAGCCACGCCTACTCTAACAAGGCCACACCCCCTAATAGTGCCGCTCCCTATGAGCCTATGGGGGCCAGTTACATTCAAACCACCACACCCTGACAAAAGCAATTTTAGAGAAGATTCATTTAACTCACAGTTCTAGGGTACAGTCCATCTGGGAGGAAAGGCATGGTGTCGGGAGCTTGAAGTAGCTGGCCACATCACATTCACAGTCAAGAAGTCAGGAGAGAAGAATTCTGGAGTTCAGCTCTCTCCCCTTTATATACAGTCTAGGATCCCAGCTCAGGGAATGGTGCCGCCCACAGTGGGCCACGTGCAGCCGATTAACTTCCCAAGTTAACCTAATCAAGATAATCCCCAACAGACATATCTTGACTGCACTGGTTAGGGTGGGGAGACAAGCCCACTGTTTGTAGCACCATTTCCTGAATGAACCTAGGCGGTGTAGGTGAAGAGAGGAGCTGAGCAGCAGCATGAGTCCATCCACTGTTCTCTGCTTCCTGACTGTGGATGGGGTCTGACCAGGCACCTCAAGCTCCCACTGCTGTGGTTTTCCCACGATAGACTTTACTTCAGTTAAGAACTGTACTAAACCCGTTCCCTCTTACATGGCTCTTGTCCGAGTATTTTCTAACAGCAATAGGAAAAGAAGGAAGGGAAGGCAAGGAATCCAATGTGAGCCCTGCCAACCAGGGCTCTGACACCCTAGGACATTTGTAAGTACAGAGGCCAGTCCCACCCTGAGTTCCGGAGCCAGGGCCTCTGCTCCACTGGCTGACCTGAATCCCCCTTAAAATCAGAGAAGCTTCCCAGTGTTACCCAGAAGAAGAGACCAAGTCCGGAGGAGATATCCTACCCTCATTTGAATCCTGGTTCTACCAGCCCAGGTGTCTCTCAAGAGATACTTTGTAGACAGTTGGGAAAATGTGCCTGTGGATAGGCACTTAGGGAAGGGAAGTAGTTGCTTTCAGGTTTGTGAAGCTGATGATGACTTCATCAAGGATCTGTAAGAATGCTCCTTGTTTTTTGAACGTACTCTGAAATAGTGGCTAGGGTTTGTTATAAAACTCCCCAGCGAAGTAAAATAAAACCCAGAGAAGGTGTCAGGCGGAGAGAAACAACAGCGGGAAGTCAGCGAGGGTTTGTGGAGCTGCTGGTAGGGTGGGTGGTACCCCGGTTCTGTGGTGTTGGCAACAGTGAATGGTTGGAGTCTCAGGTCAAAGGCTGACCAAGGTCGTCCAGGCGACACTGAGGGGTGTGTGCTGCACTCAGCCAGGCGGACTTGTCCGAGGAAGGTCCCACCTAATGCCTCTCTTCTCAGACTCTGCCAAGCCAAGTCCTGATACAGGGGAGAGAGCCCTCCCTTCCCCAACTAGGGAATAAGGGGACCCCTGAGCAGGGTTCACGTGCTCTATTCCTATCCTACAGGAAAATAAGCTGAGACTGGTCAAGGGACATGGATTAACAAGAGAAAGGGTTAGCGTCCCAGTTAGGGACAGGGGATGCCAAGATGACAGACGCAGCCACACTTGTGTGGTGCCCAGGGTCTGGCTAGATTGCCAATGAAGAGCTGGGCTTCAGTCATGCTACAGGGCCAGCCAGAAGGGTTCATCTAAAACCATCTGGGCAGCACCCATAGAATCTGTATGCTGTGTGGGCACCAGGCCACTGGCCAGGTGGATCTGGGGACGACTCCCACTTTAGAAAGTCCCTTCTAGCTTCTGTGAGGGTGGCAGGTGGAACACTGAATCAGAGGCTCTGGGAGACCTGAGGCATAGCCCTGTCAGTGAGGGCAGGAAGCATCTTAACCCACAGCCATGTCCACCAGCACCTCCCCCAGGGCTTTGAACCCACCAAAGCCACCTGGACTCTGAGTGACTCTGCCGGGGACACAAGCCTGTGCAGGCTCTTTCCTCTCTGCCTGTTATTCCTGACAATCCTCCTCATCAAGGTGTACTCCTGGCTTAGAGCTTGGCCTGCTGCTCATGTCCCAGCCATCTTGGCTCCTCTGTAGAGGCTGTTCCACCCCCAAGGAGTGAGGGCCACGTGACTGCCTCTCTGTCCCACTTACTCTGCCCTGGATGTTTCTGTTTGTCAAACTCTGGTCCAGCTGGGTCAGAGTGAGGTGAGGCTCCCTGCCCTGCCCTTGCAGGAGCACGTCACCTGTCACTGCCTCACACATCTGTCTGCTCACAGACTGTCTGCCAGAGGCCACTGCCATTGGGCTCAGAGTTCCTTACGCAGAAGGTCGGTATCCAGCTTCCCAGGTTGCCCTTTCACAAGTTGATTGCAGAATCTGCAACCACATGCCATGTCCAAGGCACTGTGTGCAGGGCTGGCATAGGTTCAGGTCCTCTTTGGACCTTTCTGTGTCCCTCCATATTATGGTTTGGAAGTGCCCCCGCCTCACAAGTACCCAGGGGTTGAAGGCTTGCCTTCACAAGCAGACCCAGTCATTGACAGGGAATTTGAATCATGAGCTCTGACATAATCAATAGATTAATCCATTGATGGATGATGGAAACATAGAGGTATGATGGAGGTCAACAGGGCCATGGTCCTAGGGGACTTTATCTTTCTCTGGCTCCCTCTCTGTCATCTCTCAGCTTCTTCAGCTACCATGCAATGTGAGCAGGTTCTTCTGTTCCATCCTGGCGATTAGGATGTTCATCTCCACACAGGCCTAGAAATGCCCAAACCAGCTGACTGTGGGCTGAAACTTCTGAAACCAGGAGAAAAACAAACTCTTCAAACTGTTTCTTTCCTATATTTGTCACGGTGATTTTTTTAAAAAAGTCTGTGCAAAACACTCTACACCTCATGCCTTTGCCTGCAACTCTTCTTGCCTTTAAAAAAAAAACAACAACGAGGAAGTTGTTAGCCTGTGAGGAAGCGGGTGTGTGACACACGGTTGCTGCAGTGTGGCCACTGGGTGTCGCTGTTTCCGAGGGGAGCACACATTGTCTATCTCCTACAGTTCCTGGCTGAAAGCCCCTTAGGTAGGGTGAGTTTAAGCACAGGCTTCTGAGTCTCATGATCTCCCGAGCATCCCTTTGAGCCCTCCTGTCTTGGGCTGCTGCGCTGGGCACTCTGACCATCCCAGGACCCCTGCGGATGTGGGTGCTGGACGGGTGGCTGCTATGTTGAGGCCATAGTCCCCTGGCACAGAATCATTGTGTTTCTCAGGAACTTACCTGGCTGTGAGGACAGGATGCACACATCTTTTAATTGGAGAGAACAGTTCACTCAGAGCTGTGACTTATTACAAGGAAAGGGTCCAAAGTTCAAGCCGAAGCGGAAAGGTGGCACTAGGACCCGGGGAGCCTAGGACAGTTAGGGGAACCCAAAGAGGGTCAGGGGATTCCAAGGGAAGCCCCAGAGAGCCTGAGGGCAGTCAGGGGATCCCAGGGAAGGTCAGAGGATCCCAGGGAGCATCAGGAAGTGTCAAGAGAATCTTAGGGAACCTAGGGAGGGTCAGGGATCCAAGGAAGGCCAGAGGGGAGCAGAAGGTAAGGAAGGATCAGAGGAACTCCAGGGAGACCAGGGGAGCCTAAAAAGGGACCAGGAGCCCAAAAGGATGCTGAGGGGACCCCCAGGAAGGCCAGGGAGAATGAGAAGAGTCCAAGAAATCCCACAGGAGATCCGAGGAACCTAGGGAGGTTTACAGGGTCCAGGGAAAGTCAGGAGAGTTCAGGGAAGGCCAGAGGACCCAAAAGAGAGTCAGAGGATCCCAGGAGAGGCTAGGGAGCTCTGATGGCAATGGGTCACCAGCATCTCCCCTCAAGTTGTATCTGTCAATCTTTCAAAATCTCTCAGACGCTGGTGGACAGCACCCAGCTCCAGAGGCGCCACTCCCCTGCTCCCCCCCACCCCCCCCACCCACATACACCATGTAGATCCCACGCAGGTTAAGACAGTGGGTCTGATTTTCTAACTCTTGGACAGCGTCCCTCCGTGCTTCTAATGGCCAGGCACAGAAGGACTGTAGGGCCAGGATAGTAGTTCTCAGGATTAGAAGCCTTCACAGCCACACAAAAAGTTTTGAGACCTTTCCACAGAAACCGGGGGAGGAGGGAAGTTGCTCGGGAGGCAAGGCTGGGCGTGGCAGGCACCTGCCTGGTTGCTCAGCCTGCACTTCCCTGGCAGGCAGCCACAAGGCATTGTACATTCTTGCTGTGGTTGGATCTCGACACAGTACTCAGTAGGTTGTGAGAGTTGTGAGAGCTGGAATGAGGAGTTGCTCTCACTCTTGTGTGCTCCCTGCCTCAGAATTTCACAACTCTTTGGGGGTTTATCCAGGAAAAGGACAGTGAGAGGCCGAGAAAGCAGCAGTGATGGCCCTCAGAGGAGCAGCTAAATGTGAGCTGAGGAGTCAAAGCGAAGCAGGGAAAGCCTGGAGACAGCAGCCCTGAGGCTTGAGGACCCAGGCAGGGTGGAAGCTGGGAGGGACATTTAGGAGGTGAGCGGCAGCACTGATCTCGGTGCCTACAGCTACTGACGACAAAACCCTAGGTAGACCAGACTGCAGTGCTGGCTAATGTCCCCCGTGGCTGTGATGACAAATGTCAAGCTGTCCAAGATCCAGGTGTCTGCAGGCCCGTCTCTGGGGCCTCCAGGCTAGTGTCCTACCTGCTTCCTCTGCTTTCTGTGACTGTAACTGTCCCAGGCTGTGGCTGCCTCGCCTGGTTCCTGAGCTGTCACTGCGTGATACAGGGTGTGTCTCTGTCTCTCTCTATCTCTCTCTCTGTCTCTCTGTCTCTGTCTTTGTCTCTCTGTCTCTGTCTCTCTCTGTCTCTCTCTCTCTCTGTGTGTGTGTGTGTGTGTGTGTGTGTGTGTGTGTGTGTAAATTCCCTTTTCTTATATGGTTAGCAGTCATGGGATTAGGCCCACCCTAATGCAGAATGACCCATCTTACCACGTCTGTAAAGACCCAAATACATGGTCACCATCGGAAGCATCAGGGGTCAGGACTAGAACACATATTAGGAGGACATAGCAACCATAACCACCAGGACTGGTGTGGACTCTGCCCATTTCCTGGACAGTACTAGGATGCTGGCTACCATGCATGTGCGGGCAGGCTCTAGATGTGACTGGGTGAGCCAGCAAGCCCACCTGCCTGGAAGGTACCTTGGGAAATTTCATCTTCTGGTTTATGTCTGTGTCACTGGCCAGAAATGAGTGATAGGCTGTCTTGTGGGGTGGGGGTGGAGACCTCCTAGACTTGTGGGGCCCAAGCCTCCGAGACCACAGCAGGAGATCCAGCAAAAACCATCATCTGTAATCTTTTTGGCCACCGAAGTCTTTGGGACTTGAGTGTCTCCTCCTGCTTTAGAGCTAAGGCCACTCTGTCCTGATCTCAGACTGGAGGGCTGAAGTGACCCTTCAAGGCCATCCCTACACTACCATGTCCAAGAGGCCAGCCCTATGCTCTCCAAGCCCACAATGAGCCTTTCACAGTCCCTGAGGTGGGAGATTTGGGAGGGTCTTGAAGATGGGGTTGAGGATTTCCTGTTCTAGGAACCCCAACTCTACCCAGTTAGGCTGTGCCACACCCATAAAAACATGCCTAGACCAGTAAGACCAGGAGAGGAACGCTGGTGGCCTCCTGGAAAACCCCTAACAGCCCAGCTCCTGAGCTTTCAGGTTTAGGGGTTGTACCAAATTCCTAAGCAGGACCCCTGCTCCTTGCCCAGGTCTATCAAGCTGTCGAGGGTGGCATGAGGAATGAGCATTGTTTCAGGTTGATAGGGTCCAGGAGGGAGACCTGGTTCCTACTTTGAACCTGTGTTTGCCTTGTGACCCAAGACATCCCTTTGAAGATAGAGCATTGATACAGATGTGGATGGGAAAGCTGTCTGGGACCCAGATGTGCAAGACTTGTATAAGGCAGAATAGTGGGGTAAGAGAACATGGGTGGGAACAGTGCCCTGCATAAACAGTCCAGTCACAGGGCCTGGAGGGAGACAGGTTACGGTAGACCACACGTCTCTTTTAAAGGTTTAAGTTGTCTTTTAGCAGTTTTCATTTGTCTTTTTTAGAATTTTACATATAAATATTGTATTTACATTATTCCGCCTCCTCCCTCCAACTCATCCCCTTGGGCCCCTGACCTCTACCCTGGGACCCTAAGTCAGGATGTGATACCGCTGTTCAGAAAAGAAGTCCAGATTGGTGTTTCCTTTTTCTAACTGGATTTCAGGCCTTCCGCTGTCCTCTCTCCCATGCTGAGTCTGGCATGTGTGTCCACATTTCATGTCTGAGTGCCTTGTGTCCTGGGCCCAAGGGCAGGTGAAGAAACTGTGTCATACTCCACAGGTGGTCAGGACATTGGCCTGTGGTACTTATCACCACCCACCAAAACAGACACCCAGGTCCGGCGGTCTGATTAGGGGCTGCTCGGTGGGATTGATTCTGGAGACATACACCTGACAAAGATCAATGTCTGCCACATAGATACCCCTGACCTGCAGAGGGCAGCTTGAGTTTGGGCCCTCCCCCTCTGCAGAGCCGCTCAGCCGTCAGCGGACTAATAGACACAGTTAGTTCTGCTGGAGGGGGGATAAGGGAGAAATCGGGGGAGGAGAGAAAGGGTGGGTTTGATCAAAGCACATTACATTCATGCATAAAATCCTCAAATAATAAAAGTCACTCCTTTAGATTAGAAAAACCAATAAATCTTTAAAAGATTCTAAAGACGAAATGTTGTATGTTCTTTGTATTTTATGTGTTGATAGCTAAATATTGTTGATTATAGACGTACATTTATACTGGCTGTCCGGGAGATGAACTCTTTGCTCTCAATGGTCACTGCAGCCTCGGTGCCACAGAACAGTGCCTCTTAGAGCTATTGACAGGAGCGAGCAGCCTGGAAGAGAAGTAAGGGACCCCACATCAGGAGGAGATGACATTATAGCTTGTGAGGCACGGAACACTCTCCTTTAGCACACAAGTTCTGGACCCGCAGGCCAGAGCAGCTGTCTTCCCTGTTTCCGATTGTGGTGCGGCGTGACAGGGCTGGACCCACTGGGGACTCTGTTTGGAGAGCTAGGAGCCTGCTGGGACCCCTCAGCCACCCAGGTTCCAAAGGGGATTTGACACACCCACCCTTGGACACACTTCTGGCCCCATCTGACACATCAACTCCAGGATGCTTCTTCCAGCTTGACGTGGAGGTTGGAGCCGCCAGGCCCAGGTGGCCTTTGTCTCCAGGGAAACCGAGGTCGTTACCTGGCCTGATGTTTGCTGTTGTCAGGGCCCCAGCTCCCAATCAGTGTGAGGCCTGTGACAACGCCCTCCCGGGGTTGCAACAGCTACTCTGGCTCCTAACTCTGAGTGGCCCTTCACTTTCTGTACCTCCCATGAGCCATACTGGGCACACAGAACTACAGAGTACCTCACAGGTAGTAAACGCACGGTGTCACACTTACGCATGTGGCCTGAAGGAGGTGCCCTTGGCCTGAAGAAGGTCACCCAAAAGCGTGCTGAAGTTCCAGTGAAGGACAGTTCCCAGAATTCCAAGAGGGAGCAGAGCCAAGAAGGGAGCAAACATCCCAGGCAGAAAGACCACGGTGTTAGGAGCTCAGACGTATCTGCTAGGTGGGCAGATGAGAATGTGAGGAAATGAAAGAGACAAAGCCACCCAAGACCCAAAGAGCTAGCAAAAGACAATGGTCCAGAAAATCTCTGGGATTAGGGCTTGATGGACCAGGGAGGGGCGCTGGAGGAAAGAGGAGGCTCAGAGGCAAGGAGGCTACAGCAAGGGTTGAGCTGAGCGGGAGGGCTGTCCCTGAGGAAGCAGTGGCTGCTCCAAAGACAGCAGGTCCTCAGCCATATTCCCGAGTCTAGGGGCTTGGTGATGACACCTTGAGGACACTTGGAATGAAGGAAGGGGATGACCTGGGGCTTGGAAGCTTGGTCCTCTAAGGTTTGGGCAGGCTGACCACAGAATGACCCTGATGCCTGACTAGTCAGCCCTGTACCCTGTGCTCTGTCCAGCTCAGAGCAGGTCCTTGGGTCACCAGACACTGTGCTGGCTCCTGTTGTGTTTGGATGCATGTGACCTCAACTGTCAAAGCCCAGGGTTGCCCCATCAGAGGGGCCTCAGGTCCTATGAGGCTACAGCCTGGCCCCTGAGCACCATGAAGAAATAACCACTGCTGTCAGCAAACCTGGTCTTCAGAGGCCAGCATCCACACCCTGCCTCCTCTCATGCTGGGTTACAGGGGTGGGGCCTTACCAAAGCAGGGAGGGGGATTATGAAGCCTCTATACTTCCCAGGACCCTAAGTTTAGGCTGGCTCCTCCTCTTTAGGAACCTGAGTTTTCTTTTTTCTTTTTCTTTTGTTATTGTTGTTTTTTGTTGTTATTGAGACAGGATTTCTCTGTATAGCTTTGGAGCCTGTCCTGGAACTCACTCTGTAGACCAGACTGGCCTTGAACTCACAGAGATCCACCTGCCTCTGCCTCCCAAGTGCTGGGACTAAAGGCATGTACCACCACTACCCGGCCCCGGGTTTTCATTCACTATTCCTGAATGTTGACCCGGCAGGCAGAGAGAGCTCTGTGAGAGCTGGTTGGTTATGAGTGTGAACTTGACTCAAGAGATTTCCGACAGGGGGACGTGGGAAATCCCTATGTCCAAAAGATCAGAACTCAGCATGTTCACAGCAGGTGAGCTGGCGGGTATGTGAGTGTAAGAATGAGTTTGAATTGATGTGTGTGTAAGAGCTGGTGTGAATATAGAAGTTAACGTGCTTGTGTGTGAGAGAGATGTGTGGTTTGTGCAAGTGCCTGAGTGTGAGCGTCAGTGTACGTGAGTTGGCACATATGCAAGAGTGTGAGAATCTGTATATGAGTGTGTGGAACATATATGAGTCTGTGTGTCAGTGTGAGAGGGGTGTGTGTGTGTGTGTGTGTGTGTGTGTGTGTGTGAATGTGAGTTCTGTGAGTGTGACTTGTGTGAGTCTGTGTGTGATCATGAGTGTGAGAGTTAATGTGTGAACATGAGTATGACCTGTGAGAGGGTATAGTCGTGTGGGTAACTGCGGGATATTGAGGGGCGCCAGTCTCCATTCAGTGTCTCGGTGAGTGCATGAAGTGAGGTGGAGGTCTCTGTGTCTCCATGCAGGCTCTCAGTGAGGGAGGATGTGGTGAAATCCACCCCCCCCACCCCTGCACACACACATATACATTTGCTGAAATGCACCAGTCCATCTGCCAAGCCAGGGTCAGCAAAGCTACAGCCTCTGGGCCCCATACCCTGCTTTGGGAATGTGAATGAAATACACACACACACACACACACACACACACACACACACACACACACACACGTGCGCGTGCACATGTACATACACACACTCACACATGTTCTTGACAAAGACATTCCTTTACTAGAAGACAGAATATGAACAAAACATTGTAGTTAGGACATTGTAAGATTCTGTAAATAGTTGTTTTATTTTCTCTTCCTCTCTAACCTCTGAGAGTCCATGGACAGATTTGCCCACCAATATAAATAGATGTCTGCAACGAACCATTTTTAGTTATCAACATATAAAAAACAAAACCATATGGTGTTTTGTCTCTGAAATCTTTTTAAAAGATTTATTGATTGATTTTTCTGACCTAAGGAGTGCTCTTTTTTTATTACTTGAGAATTTTCTACATGTGTGTAATGTGTTTTGACCAAATCCACCCC
>CABHPQ010136208.1:14415-27081 GCA_902168405.1 Peromyscus aztecus
TTTTTTTTTTTTTCAAGCCAGTCAAATTTCCAGCATGAATGGGGCAGGAGCTCACAAATCCCACCCCGTCTGAGGAGCTATTGGTGATTGATAACGGAGGGAGAGACGGTCCGTTTTCTTCATGCCCCTGAGAGGCTAACCCATGATGCAGAGGGTAGTCCTAACCCATGCACACACAAGCAGCACCAATGAATGAGGCTGAATTGGAATGCAGCCACATCCTCCCTGGCTGCTATGGGACCCACTGCTTAGGCAGGTGGTTGCAATATTTTGGTCTTACAGCCTCAGGCACTTGCCCTCCGACTCTTGAAGAAACTTTCAGGACCCTGGCTGGGTTGCGTGGGGACCCAGGGAGCAGGTAGGATACTTGTCATACTGCTGTTCTTCAACAGGACACCAGAGGTTCCCCACCCCCTGCAGAAAGTTCAACATCTCCACTGTCCTGTCCATCCTGACAGAAGGACAAACATCGATCAGGGTTAAATTGACAATAAAAGGGCAGGAGCAACAGGGACTCACCAACCAGGCCTCGCCTCTGAGTCCAGCGCGGAGCTAGTTGGGAAATGTTCTGGATGTTGACCAAGACCAGTGTGACGCTGGGCACCAGAGCAGCAGGTTGGGTACGGACCATGGGCTCCCACCAGCTGCTGGTGCCACCACCAGAGGCCCTGAGCAAGCCCCTGTCAGTTCCTAAGCGGCTCCTGTTGGGCCCAGGGCCGTCCAACCTGACTCCAAGAGTGCTGGTGGCCGGAGGGCTGAGGATGATTGGCCACATGCAAAAAGAGATGTTTCAGGTAGGCCTTGGTGGCAACAGCCTCTGTTTAGGGGTGGTGATCGCTAGGTGGCGGGTAAAGGAAAGGGTCTCACCTGTGTGCCCTCTGTCTAGATCATGGATGAGATCAAGCAAGGCATCCAGTATGTGTTCCAGACCAGGAACCCCCTCACGCTGGTTGTCAGTGGCTCTGGACACTGTGCCATGGAGACTGCCCTGTTCAATCTCCTAGAGCCTGGGGACTCCTTTCTAGTTGGAGCCAATGGCATCTGGGGGATGCGGGCTGCCGAGATTGCTGAGCGCATTGGTAAGGGAGAGAGTGACCTATGACACCGTGTTATACCCCACCCACCCCAATGTTATCCCTCCAAAGGCCTCCTGGGGGAATCCCGAAGCTATCTCCAACAGGTCAGACCTGGGCCATCCTGCTGGGCACTCCTTCCTGTAGACCTAATGCCTCCACCTCCCCCAGCTGCTGCTTCCTCCAGGCAGGCACCAGGGTCTTCTCCCTGCCCCAACAAAAGGCAGCAGCCTGGCCTTCCAGAGTTAGAACAATATCATTTCTGGAATGCATGGAAGAACTTCTGCAGGGACACCCCCTGTCTGAGCCCCAGCAGCTCTCTGGGGGCCTCAGGAAGACTGGAATTTCAGAGGCTTACTCCCTCCCCAAATCTCAGAGCCTTGTTCATCTGTAAAATGTGAATCTAGGAACAGTTCTCCCTCCATAGTCTGAGGATGGAAGAGGGCAAGCATGCCCCCAGACTTCCTGGTAGACCCCAGCCTCTGCAAATGATCTGCATGGTTCACAAGTGCATAGTCGCAGTGCTGATGGACAGTCAGAGAGCCCAGGAGGGTGTGCAGCTCTCAATCACTTCCTGTTAGGCCATCATTTTCCTTTTCTTTCGTTCTTTCTTTCTTTCTTTCTTTCTTTCTTTCTTTCTGTCTGTCTGTCTGTCTGTCTGTCTTTCTTTCTTTCTTTCTTTCTTTCTTTCTTTCTTTCTTTCTTTCTAATGTGCATGGGTGTTTTGCCTGCACATACATCTGTGTGAAGATATCGGATCCCCTGGAACTGGCGTTATAGACAGTGGTGGGATGCCACATAGGTGCTGGGTATTGAACCCAGGTCCTCTGAAAGAGGAGCCAGTGCTCTTAACCACTGAGCCATCTTTCCAGCCCCTAGGCCATCTTTTTCAAAAGTAGTCAAGGTAGGACAGGGCTAGGGACCTTAAGGGCACATCAGTCATTCAGGCTCCTCTTTGTCCTTCACTGAGACGTGGGTGCTTCAGGTTCCTTCCTGCTAGGACACTGGTTGTGAACAGGTGCGTGTGACCATCAGGACATATGCTCGGTTCCTGGAGTCACCAGATCCACAGGATCAAGGCCTGCTTCATCCTCTCACCCTTCATCTTCACCTTCCGTCTTTCATCAAATGGTGTGGGATCTCTGTGAACTACACTTGGGTTAGGTGGGATCCCATCCCCCCTGCAGTGCTCAAAGTGACCTCTATAGACACTGTCTATACGATGAGGCCACCAAGAGCCTCAGGTACCGTAGCCTGAGGAGGAACTTCTCAAAACTCTGGACTCAAAGCCCCGGAGGCCAGGACAGTGCTGCATCTATGCGAAAATCAGCCCTCACTGAGCATGCTCCTCTCCCTCTATGGTACGGCCACCTGGGAGCCAGCATGAATGGGGTCCGCCATGCCAGTTCTTGTTCACTCCCCATTCTGCCCCTTCCTCAGGAGCCCGTGTGCACCAGATGATCAAGGACCCTGGAGAACACTACACATTGCAGGAGGTGGAGGAGGTACTGAGAACTGAGTCATCCCGGGAGGGGGTGGGCTGGGATGCTGAGGCCTGTGGCTGGCTCGACGTCTGTCTTAGTGTCTATGACTGGCCATAGAAGGGGACCCAGTACTTAGGAACAGGTGGGAAGCCTACCTCTGTCTGAAAATGAAATGGAGTCTGGGACGTAGCCCTGTAGGCAGGGCCAGTGTGGCTGCAGGCTATGTGGGGGCAGGGAGGCACAACTCCTTCCTGAACTCCAGGGTGCCAGCCCCTCCCTGTGGGGTCAGCCCAGTCCCAACCTACACACCAGGCAGGATGTTGGCCACCCTTTCTTCTTGGCAAAACCTTCCACCCAGTTCCCCCCATCAGCACTCACTGACAGAAAGGTGAGGCACATCACGTTCTTGCTTTCTAAGTCAGCCTGCTCCGTTTTGGAGGGAGCTGGGTATATGTGGAAGATCCCAACCCTGCCCTCACATGCCAATGTCCCTCTGAAAGGGGCTGGCTGATCCAGGCAGAGGTCCCCAGCAGTTCTGCTCACGGCTGTCACCTCTGTCCCTCAGGGCCTGGCCCGGCACAAACCAGTACTGCTGTTCCTGACCCATGGGGAGTCATCCACTGGTGTGGTGCAACCCCTAGATGGCTTTGGGGAGCTCTGCCACAGGTGAGTCTGACCTAGGGTGGCAGTATCAGGGCAGAGCAAAGCATGCAGCCTGGCTGGATGATGCCGGCAGGGAGCTGCAGGGCTGACAGTGGCGAGGTATCCCAACTGTCCCCAGTTCACCTTACTACCTGCCGCTGTCCCACGATGACGTGGGAGGGTTTGCTCCAGGATGAAGACGTGTGGTCAGCTTTTATTGGGTGAGGATGCAGGGTCTGGAGTTGAACCAAGTACCCTTTAGCCAGATGCCACCGCAGTGGTACTGACCTTGGAGGTCCCATGGCTAGCAAGGGCTGGTGCTGCCCACCGTGTGCATCTCAAAGCCTGCCCTCACCTCACTCAAAGAGTCTCCAGGCACCAAAGCTGCCCCTTGCCTGCACTTCTTCCCCACCCCCACACAGGGGTTTACAGGAGAATTGTTGCAGGACACGGTAGCCCCTCTGGACGCCAGCAGTACTGTCTGTGGAGTTGACCACAGGGCAGAAGAGAACCTCTCCACAGCCATAGAGGGTTACCATGGTCCTCAGGGACATGGAGCCCATATGGGCAGGGCCCCCACTGAAAGAGTCCCTCACACTGAGTCCTGCCTATGCGTGATTAGACTGTGGGGCTCAAGCTTGGCCCATGGCTGTGCCTACATGGTTCTGTGGGGAACCCTGGGTAGAAGAGGATGAACATACTCGCTGTTACTCGAGCTGGACTCTGGCCTCCAAAGGCCATGTGTTTGTGGCAGGTGGCCAAGTGTGTAGCGATTGGTAGAGGGAGACCCAGACCTTTGTGCTGCCGGGTTGCTGGGGCCCACGCTGGCTCTTGGCACCCAGAACTCTGCTTGCTTAGATTGACCCTCATCTCTGAGAGGTCCTGCGGCACAGCCATCTGGGTCATGACCCACTCACTCGGGCCCCGGTATAGATACCTGCCCAACCCTATAGCTCTTCTGGTTTCAAGGAGCTACCTCAGGGAAGGGACCCCATGTGGGAAGTGAGAGAGACCCCTCTCTGCTTCCTTGCTGCCCTTCCAAAGACTTTCAAGCCCCACCCCCACCCCTGCCAGACAACCCAGTCCAGGCTGAACTCTGAACTCCCAGGATTCCCTCCTGCTTCCCTGTGTTGCCTCAATGCCCATGACTCCTCAGGTACCAGTGCCTATTCCTGGTGGACGCTGTGGCATCACTGGGCGGGGTCCCCATCTACATGGACCAGCAAGGTAAGAGCATGCCCGATACCCACTCCTGCATATTCCAGGGCACACACACTGGCAAACCGTGAGGCTACAGAATGCTCACTACGACACTTCCTGTAGGCCCACCACTGGACCTGGGTAACTGGGTTTACGGCCCTGTCTCCAGAGGCCCTGGCAAAAGAGGTCATGTAGCTTGACGTCTGCTAGGCAGAAAACCCAAAGAGCGTGGCAGGGTCTCTGGCGTGGGTTCTGGCTGCATCACCTCATGGAAGACAGCAACACTGTCAACAAGGGGAAGCGATCGCAGGGTGGAATGAGAAGCCGGAGACCGGGAAGGGAAAGACCTGCTCTTTCCTAACAACACTTTCCTGAGAACTAGGCAGAGCCAATTCCCGAGGACAGCCAGTGACCCAATCACTTCCCGATAGGCCTGGCCTCTTAGAGGCCCCAACCCTCCCACACCACACTGAGGACCAAGTTTCCAACACGTAAGCCCTTGGGGGGCACACCACACATACATCACAGCCCGAGTTTCTGCCAGGCCATCAGACAGGGTGGGGGTGGGGGGCCTCAGGAAGCAAATGCTACCCTGTGGGTATTTGGGAGGCTTTCCAGCTGCCACAGGAAGAGACAGGAGGAGGAAAGGCTGGGCCCTGTGTATCAGATGCAGCAACTCCAGCACTGTAGGTATTGGGGCCATCCCTCAGACACCACGTTATACTGCCCAGGCCTGGCTGTTCACAGGGTTAGAGAAGCCATGCTAAGAGGCTCCAGCCTGAGGTCATAAGTATGATGAAACAATGCTGAGATCTGAAACTAGGCTCTCCCATATGCCTCCTGGTTTCCACATCTCAGTGAAATCTTGGTCCGCCAGTCACAGAACATGGTCTGGCATGGACAAACACACCTATTTGGTAAATTCCTCTGTGGGATCTCAGTCATTTCCCTCTCTGTCCCCATCCTAGGCATTGACGTCTTGTACTCTGGCTCCCAGAAGGTCCTGAACGCCCCACCAGGGATCTCCCTCATCTCCTTCAGTGACAAGGCCAAGTGAGTAGGTCCACGCTTCACCTTGGGGTGTGGATGCAGACTGGGGTGCTGCTGGCCCTTAGAGGGAGGGAGGGAAAGTCTCCATGTTGAAACCTCTCCCTGCTCACCCTGCTGGGATGTCCTAAAAAGCCAAGATGTGCTCCAAAGCTGGCTCACAGGGTAGTGGTAGTGCTGGGGGTGGGGGTGGGGTGGCAAACACATGCCAGGGCCTGGGCTGTGGGTAGGATCAGAGTCTGGCATTCTGGAGACTCCCGGTGTCATGCTAAGAGGTGATCGATCCAATGTGTCTGGATGCTCAGAGCTCAGTTCAGCTTCCAGGACCTGCCGGAGACAGGCAAAAACGACCCCTCACTCTGCAATTCCATCATCATCTAAGGCTCCTGGTGTCTAGATCCCGAACCAGGCCAGTGGGGGTTTGAGGGAGAGACAGGGTCGAGAGAGAGAGAGAGAGAGAGAGAGAGAGAGAGAGAGAGAGAGAGAGACCTCAGCAGGTAATGACCATCAGCTGCAAACAGCCCTTGGGTGCCAACCCAAATGAGGCGATTTTGGTATGGTCAGGAATTCTTCTTGGCTGTCTTATCAGACACCAGAGGTGCCTTAGGGAAAGTGGGAGCTGAGAGTTGTGTAGGAAGGGAGGAAATTCATCAGGAGAGGAGTGAAGGGTTGGGGAGTCCCATCTTGGAAAGCGTGTGCAACCCAAGCCTGAGCCTCCGTTTCCCTGAGAAATGAGGCAGGGCAAACCTGTGGGCAGAAGTTGAAGAAATGAAGAGACTAAGTGTCATGGGGCCGTGGGCTTAGGTACCCATGTGACAGTCACATCCATTCGGATCTCAGAGGGTTGGGCAACCTGAACATGCCCACAAGCTCCCGTGAGCACAGCTCTACAATAGGCTTTCTGCCCCATATTTGAACTCCCATATTGACACAGGACAGCCCCAAGGCCAGGGACAGGTACTCAGACAGGTTTCTCTTGCCAGACACAAGGCCTACACTCGGCGGACAAAGCCCGTCTCCTTCTACACAGACATCACGTACTTGGCCAAGCTGTGGGGCTGTGAGGGCAAGACCAGAGTGTGAGTGTCAGGCAGGGATGAGGGTGGGAGGGTGGGAGGGTGGCTGCCCCCTGCATCCAACCTCTTATCAGCCGTGCATGCCAAGTTCTGCATCCCATGCCTCTGTGCCTTTGAGTCTCCATGCTCTAATTGGAGACTCCTGTGCTAACCATTACATTCAGGCCTCACTGGTCACCTGACCCAGAGACTCAGGTCCAATAAACAGCCCCCACGACCATTTCCACAATCCTTGTCCTCCATCAGCTTTCTGCACCCGGCTCTGCTCTAGCCTTCCATTCCAGGTCTCAGTTTACCTGTCTTGGAAGGTTAGCCAGAGATTCCGTAGTCCACCGTGGTCATAATCCTGAGGGGTCTTGTGTTAAACACGAGACAGGGAACCAGAATGGCGCTGGAGACTAGTGGGTGCAAGGGGTCCCGTGCGGGCTTCAGGAGGATGGAGTCTTGGTAGAAAGGCGATCAACTCTGTATTTCTTCCCTTTCCCTTCCCCTCCATGTTGCCAGGCCCTGTGTGGGCCTTCCCTCCCTGGCATCCTTGACTCTGTGACTCTGAAGCAGGAAAGTGTCCCTGGGAAATGGTTGGCTTTTGCCCTAGCGCCTGAGTTGCTGGGGTGGGACAATCAGCTCCTGTCCCTGTCCTTACCATGACACTGGACCAGGCTCTTCTTTTGTTCCCCAGAAATCACCATACCACGCCGGTCACCAGCTTATACTGCCTGAGGGAGAGCCTGGCGCTCATTTCAGAGCAGGTAATAGGAGGCGCTTCGGCCCAGGGAGATGGGGAGGAGGAGCAGGAGAAAGGGAAGAGAAGGAAGCCCCTCAGACCTGAGTGCACCTCAGACTGGGTACCTGTGGGAGTCTTCCTTTCCCATGACTCCCTCAGATTGCTCTGGAGAAAGGGGACAAGAGG
The DNA here is from genome assembly GCA_902168405.1 of Peromyscus aztecus. NCBI lineage: Eukaryota > Metazoa > Chordata > Mammalia > Rodentia > Cricetidae > Peromyscus > Peromyscus aztecus. The sequence goes on from CABHPQ010136208.1 coordinate 21,848, forward strand.
GTTCTTGAGACAGCAGTGACGTTGTTTGCCGACAGGCCCGTGCTCCCGGGTAGGATAAGCTGTGGTGTAACTGGGAAGATGGAGCTCTTCCACGGAGGACCAAGGAAGGAACAGCTTCTTTACCAAGGAGGGTGGATCACTAACTGTAGGCAGACTTGAGGACAGAGCCCAGGACAGACAGAGGCACTCTCATCTGACCCTTCAGCTACTGAGCACAGGGAAGGCTGTAGGAGGGAGGCTCTCCAACATAGAGTGGGGGGTTCTGAGAGAGGGATCTTGGGATGGGGTTTATGCAGCCCCTGGTTGGTAAAGCAACGGCTATCTTAGTTTGTGTCGTTCTAACAGAATGCCACAGGCAGAGTACTTTATAGTTAAATTTATTTGGATGATAGTTTTTGGAAGCTGGAAAAAAATCTAAGTTCAAGGCCAGGGCTTACACTTACTACATCATAACGTATCTGAGGTATATCAACATTGGCCAGAGAGCCAGATGGAACAAGAAAAGGTTACTCTGGCTTTATTTTTTTTTAAAGCTGAAGTCTCATGTAGCCCAGGCTAGCCTCAAATTTACTATGTATCTATCGGAGTTCCAGGCTAGCCTTGAATTCCCATTCTACCTCCCAAGTTCTGTGCCACCATGCCCGGCTATTTTAGGTTTCATTACAAACATCACCATCAGACACAAGCCAGCACCACTATGGCTCCTGTATTGCTAGCCAAGATAGTTTCCACACGAGCCTTGGGGACACACCTGGCCACTGCGGCACTTAACGGAGTCGAGAAGGGGTTGGCACTCTGTGGGCATGTGCAGGTTCCAGGCCAACTGGGTGTGACTAGGTCAGTGCCTGTGTCCGGTGCAGAGTCCACTCTCAGGAAATGGAGGTGAAGTGAGACTACAGGCCCAGTTGGTTGAGTAGGTCACAGGACAGAAAAAAACAACCAAAGCCTGGCCGCTTTCCTCTGCCATATACGCATTCTTAGGACCTCTCACAAAACCGCTCCATGAGGAATGGGTTAGAAATGTGGTGACCCATGATCTAGATGGTCACCTACACCCTGGCTAGGGCTCTGAACTGGGGGTACATCCCTGTGGAGCAGCGGCTAGGGCTGAGCTGGATAGGGAAAAGAAAGGAGTCATGGGGAGCCACGTATGGTGGCACCTACCTGTGATCTCAGAACCCCAGGTGTTGATGCAGGATCAAGAGTTTGTGGCTAGCCTGGGCCACATACTGAGACCCTAAAACAGAAGTAGGAAGAGTATCGGGAAAGAGATAAGCTCAGTGGACTCCGGCAGCATTTGCCTATGGATCAGTGCGCTAAGAAGATGAACAGTCGCTGGTTGGCAAGATATGACCTGGAAGTAACTATGGGGCTAGGGTGGGGGAGAACTAGTTACTAGAGGCCGTGTATCACATTTCCTTGAGGTCCAGGGTCAGAATGAATAGGACCTGACTGATCATGCCACACCCATGTGGCCAGCAATTCCAGCCTCCCTGAGTGGCAATCTACACTTTGAAATGTGTCCTGCCTGTCTCCCCAGGGTCCACTGGGTACCTATTGGAGGCTGGTACCCACCTCTCTCCCTCCCAGACCTAGAAAATACCCTCTTTCCTCAAGTTGGCTCAGCATAGACCCTCTTGCCTCCTCAGAGCCTGGGGTTCCAGTACACCTAGGCCACAGAGCCTTGTGGTCCCTGCCATCTCAAGGAGGAGCTCCCACCCTGTCTGCTGGTCATGGTCACCTTTTTCCCCACAGGGCCTGGAGAATTCCTGGCAGCGGCACAGGGAGGCTACAGCTTATCTGCACAAACGCCTGCAGGAGCTGGGCCTGCAGCTCTTTGTGAAGGACCCGGTGAGGAGCCCAAAGGAAGGGGGTGTCAGCTGACTGACCCAGGCACTAGTCCAATGGGGAGGGTGAGGCTATACTCAATTGGTGAAAACAAATGCCATGTTTCGGTGGGACTTGAGCCTCCTGAGGCTGGGGGCATCTTGGCAATCTCCAGATGGTTCCTATTCCCTGCCAAGGGAGCCCTGCATCAGCCACCAGTTTCTGGCCCTTTTCTCTGAACTCTAAAAGCCAGCACAGGTCAAAAGACCTGAGCATCATCCTAGAGGGTATGAATGGCCCTGGAGGGTATGAAGGGTCCCAGCCTCTATGGCTGAGGCTGGCACTTCTTGCAGGCAATCCGGCTACCCACCATCACCACCGTGACTGTGCCTGCTGGTTACAACTGGAGGGATATCGTCAGCTACGTGCTGAATCACTTCCACATTGAGATCTCTGGTGGCCTTGGGCCCTCAGAGGAGAAGGTGAGGAGGCTCCTGGAGGATTGAGTACTGAGTCCTGCTGCACACACCCCACCTGTGTTGGGTCACCGCAGGGCCCAGAGCAGCACCATCACCTCAGGTAGAATGTCCTCAGCCCACTCCACCACACCAGGAAGGTCACACATCACCAGCTTTACCAGGTCCACTCTGAGTGCTGAGTGGCCCTCCCTGGCTGTATCCCTGGACTCTCTCTATGTTTCGGGTACAGAAGGAAAGGCTGGCTCTGACCCCTGTGTGGCAAGCATGAGGCCACCCCCCTCCTGCATACCGGATGGATGGTGATCTCATGTGGTAAATGTACCCTACCCTGACCAGCTGCTATAAGGAAGAGGGATGCAAACAGAGGCTGAGATCTGCCTGTTCTGTGCCTACCAGGTGCTGCGGATTGGCCTGCTGGGCTACAATGCCACCATGGAGAACGTGGACCGCCTGGCCCAGGCCCTGAGGGAGGCCCTGCAACGTTGTCCTAAGAACAAGCTGTGAGCATCCTTTCATCGGACTATGCCCTCCTGAGAGGCTTGGGAGTGGAGCAGGAACCAAAAGATAGCGCAAGGCCAGCAGGCCTGGGGACGGCACAGCTGCTGATACAGCCTGTGAGGCGGGAAGGAACAGGGAAAAACTGCCCCTCTCCCCACAGATGGGACCCTGTGGACACAGGACGGTCATCACCTTCCAACAACACTGCAGTCTACAGGCCACTGGCCTTTGGGAATAGTCAATAAAGTGCTGGTCAAACATCTTCTCTGGCTGTGTCCGACTGGGTGTGGAGGAGGGACTGGGACCCCTCAGCTGCCTGTTCAGCCCCAGTGTGGCCCTCTGAGGAAAGCCGCTTGTTCTAGAGCCTGTGCGAAGAGCCTTTCCCAGGGTGGGGATACTGTCTTCAGTTTCCAGATGTCACTCACCCCCCACACACACACACTCTCATAAATGCTGTCTTCAAGTGAATCTACAAGAAACCCCTCTCATAAAGACAAGACACCCACAGACACATGACCAGAACCTGAACTCATGACAATGAGGGCCCACATCCTTGGCCCTCCACTCTGATATTTCATATTCACCTAAGAGGCCCCCCAAGCCCCGGTTCGCTGCTCAGCTTGTCTCCTAAACCTCACTTCTGGCCCAGTTGTCCAGCAGACTCAGAGCTGGAGCACACTGGACAGCTATACTCAGAGCCCCCAAAAGGAAAGCTGGAGAGCCCCCCTCTTACCAAGGCTGGAGAGCCCTCTCTTCCCAGGTTACCAGTAGGAATCCTGGCAGAGAATGGTTGACCTGGCTATGTCCACATCCCTGGTACAACTGGTCACAGTTGTGTTTTGGAGTAAGTTCCCCAGCCAAAAGTGGCTGCTGCCCCATGGCTCCTAGTGACCAGAAGGGACAGTCTTAAGAGCTGTGATCAGTGCCAAACAGGGACCTGGAGCAGAGCAAGGAGAGAGTTCTTGGAGAGGGTTCTGGAAGTCCAGGGCCCAGGGCCATGTGATCACCTGGAGCCTGGCCTTTGTTCAGAGAGCAGCCCTATCTTGATTTGCTCTCCCAAGAGGTAGACACTGAGGTATACACGTGGTTTGGCTGAGAACGGACCCAGGGATCACCCAGTGGAAGATCTCCTGGCTCTGGTCCAGTTGTGCCACTATGGATCACACACATTCTCTGATGAAAACCTGCCCAGCATCTTGGATCTTCCTGCATGTGTGTGCCTGACTGTCCTTTCCTGCACCACCGCACTGCAGAAATTCTGTTCCTTTACCTGCTGGTGATGGACAGACACCTGATTCATTTCTAGTTTGGGGCTTTGATAAACACAGTTGTAACAGCCTCCTGATTCAAGGCTTCATGTGACTGTATGCTTTCACTTCTTTTGAGTAAATGACAAGGATTTCAGTTACAGGCTGCCTTGACGAGGAGATACTGTGCCTAGGAGCTGTGGGCATTCCACATCCTTGCCCAGGTGGCTGGCATCCTTTCACTCTAGTAAGCTGTCAAACTGTGTTAGAATGTACCCTCCCCTGGTGACTGACAGTGTCCGTATGTTTTCATGTGACACTGGCTGCTTGCAAACCTTTAGAGACATGTCAGTTCGAATATTTTGCTCAGTATATGGATTTTTTCCTCTTTGCGGTTTGTAATAGTCCTTGAGTTCCTCTGTGTGTGTGTGTGTGTGTGTGTGTGTGAGAGAGAGAGAGAGAGAGAGAGAGAGAGAGAGAGAGAGAGAGAGAGAGAGAGAGAGAGAGAGATGCATGTGTGTGATGGGGTGTACTTGCCTACGCAGGAGCATATAAAGGCCAGAGGTAAACTTTGGAATCTCTCCCACCAGTGTTTTTCCACCTTAATTTTTGGGACAGGGTCTTTCACATTTTGCCTAGGTTGGCTGTCCAGCAAACCTGCTTCTGCCCCTTTCCATCACCCAGTGTTAGGGTTACTGGTGTACACAGCTGTACCCAGGTTTTATGAGGGTGCTGGGGATCCAAACTCAGGTCCTCCTGCTTGCTTGGTGAGTACTCTACCCACTGAGCCAGCTCGCCAGCACCATCACACATTTTCTTTTTTTAGAAAATGAATTCTCAACCCAACCAGATGTTTGTTCTGTGGCTCACCTATTCATTTTCCTACTGATAGCTCCAAAGAGCAGGTGTGTTTAATTTTGGCAAAGTCGTATGGGTTTTCTCTCTGTGGTCTGGGCTATTTGCACCTTGCCCCAGAAGTCTTTCCTACTTTGAGGCTGTTGTGGATATTCCTGTATTTTCTCTTGGAGTTATAACGTAGGTTTATCATTTTTTTTTTTTTTGTGGTGTGGACATGGGGCAAAGTGCATTCTATCCATAGCAGTACCCAGTTGTCCCAACGGTACGCTTGTTAAACAAACCTTGCTTTCTCCATTCAGCTGACCTGCCAAGTTGGCAAGGATCA